>CAXITT010000113.1:183918-216837 GCA_964033795.1 Lymnaea stagnalis | reverse complement strand
GGGGGGGGGGGGGAGGGGGGGAGATAGACCAGCACAAAGTAAAATGTATTTATATATTTATTGACATATTCATTTTTAAAAAGGGGTGGGGGTATAGAAATGTTGACATAATTACTTGTGGGTGTGTGGGGGGGCAGTGGTGTAGCGAGGGTGTTTGGCGCCCGGGGACAAGATTCGCGCCCGGGGACAAGATCCATTTTTAGCGCCCATTTTTTCTTTTTTTCAACTCTCAAACCCATTATTTTCATCAATAAAATAATATCAAAGCACATTTTGGCGCCCCTAACTAGCTGGCGCCCGGGGACATCTGTCCCCCCCCTGACCCCACCACGCTACGCCTCTGGTGTGGGGGGGGGTCTCATTGAAAGTTTGACAGTTGTTGACAAGTGGGGGGGAGGGGATAAAAAATAATGCTTACAAAATTTTTGACGTAATTAATGGAACCACCCCCCCCCCTTTTTTTTTTACAGGCGTATTTAACAAAAATACTTTAAAAAAAAATTAGACTCTGAATTTAAATCAAATGATGTTTAACATTTTCAACACCCACCCCATCCCTTTTATACAAAACCTTACATTTGCACAATTTTGTATGAATTATTTCTTCGGCTGAAGTTTTATGCAAATTGTATAATTAATTGTTTTTAAATTATTTTTTATTTCCTATAAAAATTATTTCTTTTTAAACTTTCAATATTTTAAGTTTAGAGAGTCTGAGCATGCGCAGTATGTGTCAACAAATAAGTTTCTGGGTAAACGCCATTCAATTTGATGCCCAATTTCGACATCAAGCAAAGTCAAGAAATGGAACTTCACCATGGGGCTAATGATCTTTTACCTTCCAACGTTTACAAATAAAAGTATCTTATTAAATTATTTTTTCAGCAAACATCTTTTTACGTTGCAACAGTCTAAATGAAAATGTTGGTTAATTGTAGGCCTATAGCATTAATGTATGTTATAATAATAATAAGCAAGTGTGACGTGTGTTAATATTAATAATATAATATTAATAAATAATTATAATTAATAATAATTTATAGTCATAGTTAATATTAATATATAGGTAAATGTTAAGGAGGAATATATTATTAATATTAGTATGAATGTGTTATTTTCACTTAATACTAATAGTCATTATAGTATGTTAGTACAGTGTTAGCGATAGTGTTAAGTAAAAGTTTTTAAGTCACAAAAAAAAGTGCGGACTTGCTGTTTGTAAGTCAGAGTGTGATTGGCAACTTTTAAGTAGAGGTGAGTTAGTTAAGGTAAGGCTAAGAAGGGGCTTGTCAGCACACAATCATTGACAATAGTCAATAGTAATAGCCTTGACTTGACTCTTTGAGTCTCTTGACTACTCTTACTTGAGTGAGGGATATCCACATTGTCATTCATCAGTATCTGAGATTATGGTTTGCTAACTGTGCTGTATGAGTATGAGTAGAACTAAATAAGCCAAGCTATTTAAGCCTATTTGTCTTGGACTTGTGTGTGTAAGTGTAATTCAATTTAACAAATCTACTCTTTTCTATTTTGAAATTGAATAGAATGAACTATGCCAACTGTGGTACCATTTTAGAACTAGGATTAAGAATACTACATGGATTGTACATTTTTTCAAATTAAAACCTGCAAAAACACTGGGAGCAAAAAATACCCCCCCCCCCAAAAAAAAAAAAGACCAACATAAATCAAATAGACAGAACACTCTCCCCCTTCATTTTGATAAATGGCAAAGCCTTTTATAAATGCTTACACAAGCACCTTGCCAACTGTGGTACCATTTTAGAACAAGGATTAAGAATACTACATGGATTGTACATTTTTTAAAATTAAAACCTGCAAAAACACTGGGAACAAAAAATACCCCCCCCCCCAAAAAAAAAAAGACCAACATAAATCAAATAGACAGAACACTCTCCCCCTTCATTTTGATAAATGGCAAAGCCTTTTATAAATGCTTACACAAGCACCTGTTTTGAAATGAGTGATCCAAACTTTATTATGACAATGATTTCCAAATTTATTGTCGCCTTATCTCGGGAAAGCTTTTGCAAATCAATTATTTGTAACCACCCAACTGTTAAAAAGGCATTCCAGAATAATTATTATTATTTGGAACATTTTAGGCCTGAAAGCTGGTCTTTTTTTTCTGTGAAAAATAAAAGTTATTGTGATCTTTAAACTTTGATTTCAATCCATATAAATTGATTGAAATTGAAATGAATATTTTATTTTAAAATTTGAAATTAAAAAAAAGTAGTTTGCCTCAAGATAATAAAAGTAATTGATGGTAATCAAAGGCTAGTGATGCCTGTGGCTTAACAATTTTAATAGTCCTAGGATCGCAACATAGTTTTTGTTCATTATCTTTAATTGAACCTAAGAAAAATTCAGATTAATTAATTAGTACATGTCTGTAGTGGCATGCTGACTAAAGAGGTGCTGCCACTGACCCCCTGCTGCTAACGGGGGAACTTTTTTTTTTAACCACCATGCATGGTATCTGCCAAAATGTAGCAACTACAGTGTTAAATGTAGACTTTGCCAACGGTGGCCATATCTGTATTTGAAATAACAGTAGAAAAAGGGTAGGGATCATGATTACTATGTTGTTGATGGCGGATATGAGGCATCAATCGGGTAGTGGCAGCCTCATGCCACTAATTCTAAACCCACAGCCCTTGAGGAGGCTGTTACCTTGGCAACTGTTTTGCCCCAGCTACTTCGTGAACTATTTATGAGGTAGAAGCCTACTGTAGAAAACCTATTAGAGGGTTCTGAAGCTTCCCTGGGATGGGCAGGGGAGGATATTAGGACATAAATGCATCATCCCAACCCCTGGGAAAGTCGATTGCTAGTGTTTTTTTAAAAAGCGACACTATTGACCAATGGAATGTCCTTAGGTTGAAATGGCCTCTGTCATTGAAGTTATGGGTGAGGACTGTCCTAGCAGGAGGAGATCTACAAAGTCCTGCTTCACGGCCTGATATTTTGGGGATCTTTCGGGCTTGTGGTGGGTGTTTTGGGGAGGGCATTAAGTGCACTGGCTTAACAGCTCATTGACGTCATTTCCTAATGTACATAGTTAGAACATAGGTATTAAGTATATGTTTCAAAATACTAGAAATAATAAAGAAGTTAAAAAGAAATCATTTAACTTCATCCAAAATATTTATATTCAAAATGTGAAAAGCTTCAATGTTTAAATAGAATCTATATATATAATTCGCCAGCAAGACGACGCAGGCTATATATAGAAGATACGCCAGAGCAAGCAAGACGCAGGCAAACCCTCCCCTCCCTTCCCTTGCCTGCCCATCGTTGGTCTCGAGACATGCGCAATGCGGTGGAGCTACCGCCCCCCCCTCCTGCACCACCCTCGCTTGCCAGCCATGCGCACACCCCAACAAGCTCGCGGCATATGGTAAGCCGCGGGTCGGCTATATTTATAGAGTTCTTGGGCATGAAATAAAAAGTGTGCAGTGACGTATCATGAAAAAAAGGGGGGGGGGGAAGGGGTGTAGCAAAAATGTTAATTCTTAAATGGGCGTAACTAGAGTTCACGTTTTTTGTCAAGTAACTTTAGTAGATGGGAAGTTCACGTCGCACACCCCAACAAGCTCGCGGCATATGGTAAGCCGCGGGTCGGCTATATTTATAGAGTTCTTGGGCATGAAATAAAAAGTGTGCAGTGACGTATCATGAAAAAAAGGGGGGGGGGGGAAGGGGTGTAGCAAAAATGTTAATTCTTAAATGTGCGTAACTTGAGTTCACGTTTTTTGTCAAGTAACTTTAGTAGATGGGAAGTTCACGCATTGCTGTCGACAATGTTTGGTGGGCTATATCCACCTTCGCTTGCCAGCCATGCGCACACCCCAACAAGCTCACGGCGTATGCTACGCCGCGGGTCGCCTAGTATTTAATATCATCAATTTGTTTAATCTTATCATAAGTAGACATTAAATTCAAATTTTTGTATACTTTGTTAATGTTTTTTCCATCCAATCTTTCATCCAAAATTATTTTTTCTGAATTATTTTTTTAAAAATAATTTTGTAACAATTTTTACCTGATATAATACTGGACAGCCTCTGTTTAGTTGAGTATAGTGACACAATAACAGTTAATGAATGAAGAAGAACACCAAAGAACCTGGTGCTGGTACCTCTTGGATCATTGGAGCTGCATCTCCTGCTCGAGTTAGCAGTTCATCTGGCTCCGAAAAAGAACAAGGCCGCTTTTCAGTCAGCTATGTTAAAGAAGGACAATTTAGAAAACCAGGACAAGATGCTGCAATGATCATACCAACAAGTATATTTGATGAGCATGAGCGATTTCCCTCAAGTGAGTACTTTTCTCTAAAATATAAAAGTTGATAGTAAGGATGATAAAAATATTTAGAAATCTAATTATCTGTTTTTAAAAATCTTATTTTAAACAGATCATAAATTTTATTATCATTTTACTATGTGGGGTGAATTTCTATGAGCAGTCAAAGAAAATTAAACTAAAGAAATCAGATGATAATCATGCAGAAGCAAATTACTGAATATTAAAATGTGAACATGGGACAGATCTTCACACCACATTTATTAGTGTTTTAATCCTTCTAGTACTGACCTACTTTTTTTGCTATGCACTGGCTATTATTTTGCTAATTATTCCCTGTGGCCCAGACATTATTTTGGAATGAGCCAAAATTTGATAGGTTTGCAAATTAATTTGTAACTTTATTTTTTTAAACAATTGATAACATGTAAAGAATTATCTGTTGAGAAATAGATAAGGGTGTTAAAAATACCAATTTGTTTTATTCACACTTTTCATTTGGCAATGGGCACACTAGGGGATTATAAAGAGTCTTAGGAGGTATGGGGCCTCTTTGTTCCAACCTTCCAGTTGATCTTCATCTAAATCAATATCTACGTTTGAGCTATTTTGAGCTAAAGTGGGCCTACTTCCTTCAGCAATTTCAACCCACTCTTCCTCATCAGAATCATCTAATCTCAATAAAAGCTCAATAATAGTTTCAGAACAAAAGGTTTCATCAAGTAGGCATAAATTTTCATCAACAGTATCGCTAGTTAGCTCCATGGAAACAATAAATACAGATCCGACAAAAAAAGTCAGTAATTGGTTGATTTTCATCATTTAAAAGGCAATATAAAATTCTACTATTCCCCTAATGAATAAACATTTTGCCAGAGACTGGGGTGAAAGGTTATATCCTCGTTTTTGTGTTTATATTAGATACCCCTCAATGTGGCAAAGAGACGTGCTTGAGCCACAGGGAAAAAATCGGCTGTTGAAATGAGACGCGCTTGGGCCATAGGGAAAAGAGTAGGTCACTGCAAAAAGACGTGCCCAGTGCTGTAGGGGTTAAGAAATAGAGTGATATATTGTATATTTTTGTCAACTGGTAGTTGGAAATCCTCCATTTTTCAAATAAACAAAAATATTGAGATTGCCACTGGGACAAGGAATTTTAAGAATTGTCGATTTGAAAACGGAAATTGTGATGATCTTGCATAATTAAGTGGCATCACAAAAAAAAACATTGGTTGGATGAATAATCATGCAGAAGCACTTCACAGAAACATAAGGGAAATGGCAAAAGCGAATAGTCCCTATCCCAAATTTCAAGTTCTTAGGGGCCATCCATAAATTACGTCACGCAAATTTTGCCGATTTTTTACCCCCTCTCCCCCCATCGTCACAAATCATCACAAAAAGTTATACCCCCCTCAAATATAACGTCACAAATCTCTGCACCCCCCCCCCTTTTTTTTAAAAAAAAGTCCCTGTGTTCACTAGTGTCCTTTACAAACCCTAAAGAAATTCACCTCCCATGGATATCAAATTACTACACCCGTGTCAGAAACATTCCACTAAATCAGTGGTTCTTTAACAGGGGTACAAGTACCTCCCCAGCCTTAAGGTGTGGGAAACCAAAAAAATTGTATTCAGTGGCGTAGCTAGGGGGTGCGGACCGCACCGGCCGACACCATCTCAGACAGACTCAGGAGGTGACACCAAATTGAAAGATAGCGTTATTACAGAGCACACACTGATCGGTCTAACCGAAATTCGTAAAAGGATAACAGATGACTAGTACATTTTCCACCCATGTAACCAATCAAAATGCGTGTTTATTTCGTTAGTATTAAAATTTCAAGGTTGATGCGTCAGCAAATAGGTTACCCTATTATTAGGTCAGAAGCACACCATTTGACCATGTTTCATAGCCGAATGAAGTGTTAGGCAATTTTTGTAAGCGACAGGAAGCTATTTTTATCTAAATTCTGAGAAATAAAACTATCCTTTGATAACAGTGGGCGATTCTTAGAATGTTGCAGTTCTTAAATACATTCACCCCCTGACATCAATTAATTTTTTGTTGTTCTTGTATTTCTTATACTTTGGACTAAGTTTAACAAGAAGAAATACATCGTTAAAAAAAGGGTAGGGATGTTGACACCACGACGGGGTGGTACCAACCCTAACTACGCCACTGATTCTATTTGCTGCAATTGCAAGTTGTTGCTGCTTTAAAAAAAAAAATATTTTTTTTTAAATTAATGGATTTTGATTAGCAGCAGTCAATGGTGAATTTCATTGGCGCATTGTGTGTATAGGTAATTTTTTCCCCTGTTTATAAAAAGTTAATTAAAGAAATAAAACTACGATAACTAAATTATTTAATTATTTTAAATTTTATTATAATGTAATTTATACGGTTAGGGGAGGGATTTGTAAAAGGGAGTGGGCCTGCAGCGCTGCAAAAAAAAAATCTTTAGAATCCCTGCTCTTGAGCTTTTACTAAGATACCCCCCACCACCCCGCGATCAACCTTTTTTTCCCGCTCCATCCCACTTCTTCTGTCCAGATTTAGCCATAAATTCTCACGACTGTCATTGTAACTACATTCCGATTCTCCTACTGCTGGGTGTCCTATAACTTGATCTGAGGCCATTCTTCGAAACTTGCACTGATGCTCTCAGTGATAGTAGTTTTAAAATGAAATATTTATAGTTGTTTGTTTTTTTAAAAATGATGTAAAAAAATGTCTGTCATTCAGTGTTATGAAGTGAAATTCTTTACTACAACATTCTGCTTTTCATTTGACGTCACATGGCTTGAGGCTCCCCCCCTCCCCCTCGTCACACATCTTCACAAAAATCTGACACCCCCCACCCCCCTGACGCGTGACGTCATTTATGGATGGCCCCTTATATGCAGGTCATCATTATAAAAGTGCAGAAAATACTAGCTATTTAGTAAATGTTTAAAAAGCTTTGTAGTTATTTTTAAAATTAAATGGAGCTTTATCTGCTTTAAAAAGTAGTGAAGGTTGGTTAATGCTGATTAGATAAATAGTTGCTGCCTTGATAACTTATGTTATTCATATATCTGGCAGAAAAGTTTCTTCCACAAAGTTCATTTCAGTCAGTTTTGGACGTAAAGGAAGGCAGTTCAAGTGAGTCCCCTAATGATATTGTAATTAAATCATGAGCAGTGAGCTCTAAATCATTTCACTGGCAACCAATTGAATGGTAAAACTTAAACATTTTTAATTTTAGGCAGATTTGGAACTTCAATCTTAAAATATTTAAAATTGGCACATGATTTTGAAGCAAATTGTTAATTTGTTAATTGTATGAATTAAATAATCTGCAACTTCAACTGCAATACATTTGATTACTAATTGTTGTGATTATTTTAAACCAAATGTAAAGATTTAATGGAGACTTTCTGTTAAAATCTACACAAATGAAGCTCCTTTCCAGAGATAGGATCAACCAGAACAATCCTGAAAAAGAGTCTAACAAAAATCTCCATTAGTTATGCATTTCATCTTCCCTGGTTATCTGGTTGCCGTTTTATAAATTTTTCATGGTGCAATCTTTCTCTTCGCTTAAGTGTCCCTGGACACCAATCTAAGTGATTGCAATAAAGTTTTTTTCAAAACAAGAATAAATAAAGACAGGGTAGATGATATATTTCATTCATTGATTTTTGTGAATCGTGGATCATGCATTTTCTGATATGTTGACCAGCAATATTCCAGCTTTCATTGTCTATGTCCATATTTGATGTGCATTGAATGCTTTATTCAAAGCATTTACAAACTGATTTATAAGGCAGGCCTAGATTTATTTAATATTTGTAGAAGAATTATTCTGTCTCTGGCTTTTAAAGCTTAATCGTTTACATTTTCCCTTCAAACACCATATTTCCTCGAAAGCCAATCTTGTTCTTGCCAAATTTTTTTATGTTTGGCTCTTACTATCCCAAAAGAAATGAAAAGTACGGCTTAACTGTGCAGCCATTTTGAAAACCATGGGGTAAACATAAATCATTTTTAAATATACACAAATCACCAAAAGATATTTTTGTAAATTGTCATTTATATTATCAAAGACTAAATAGATTTTATGTATTCTTTTTTGGATTGACTGATAGGAAAAAGAACCCCATTTGTTGTCATTCATTCAAAAATCACAATTCAAGCTTCACTTTGACTGTTGATAAAGAGACGTTCTGAGACATTCTTTTCTATTGGCTTCTATTCTGAAACACAATATTTGCCTCATAAAGTTTCTGAAGTCAACAAACAAACAAAGTTCTTGTTCTTCACTTAAAACAAATTTCTGCATATCCTTCTATGAAATGTAATGTTTGTTCCAGGCTAACGTACATTCTTTTTCCTAAGTATGGAGGCAATCATTCGTCAACTGGTGCGATTGTTTTTCATACAATATGCAGAGTCCATGTCTTATCTTGATCTTCCATTTTGGCACTCAATAACCAATATATGTTTGGTTTTTTCAAACACAGTACAGATTTCCTGCATGTTGAAAGAAAATTCTATTTGCAACTGTTTTAAAAGATCAAGCAAGGAAGCTTAAGAAATTGAAATTTATGTGTCCAATAGGATAAGGATTTTACATCTGAATATTTTGCACATAATTAGAGAATAAAGCAGAACAAAGTCTATTTTGTCCTTTGAACTTATCAACTTATAATTGTTTGGAAATCTATAAAAAGGGTTTGAAAAGTAATCTTAACAAAACATACACATCATTCTGCCTTATCATAATGCTTCATGTCAACCTGTCCTTCGCTAAATGAACTAAATTTTAAATAAACTACTTGACTTGCTACCATATTTCTATTAGGTGTAAGGGTTAGCCCTGAGGAATACAGGAAACACTTAACGGAACATCCAAAAAAGACCACTTTGACGCTTTATGAGGTAACTTTAATTAAAAATCTAAATTTTTAATGACAAAAATGCATGCAGTCACACTATCTCAAATGCATGGTGACTTCCCAACTCATACAAATATGAAGGTAGATAAAATTGAAAACAAAATATCCAGGTAGTTTTAAGATACTTTTAGTAGAGATTTATTTGAAGCCTCTATAAAGAAGATAATGGAATCTTGACAATTGTTTATGGGATACATGGAATAACAAATAGGAAGCAAAAAGGCTGCAGGCAGAATTCCCAAAATGGTCTTAACACCAGACATGAAAAAAATTGAAAGGAATGCTTAAAAGTTTATAAAGTTTCTGTAAATGTAGTGCCGTAGTCCTTAACTTAATTATTTGCCATGTTCCAATACTTTGGCTTTTGAATCTGGCCGGCAAGATCAGTGTGAAGATAGATCAGCTCAGCGAGCATACACGAACGGAGGCTTTTGTAACAATAATTGAGTACCTCAACTTGAGATTTTTACAATTTTGGATTGTGTCACAAGATTTTATCTTTTATAAACTCGCTAGAAAAAATATGTGGAGAAAAAATTCTATAGACTTAGCAATCCTTTTGTGCATCACTTTAATAAGAACTTTTAAACAAAAATTAACCAGGTAGAAATCGTGAAATTAATACATTGTTTTAATGAGACTACCAACTGTAAAACTATAGAAACAAATATAGAAATATGATTTTTTAAAGTACTCCTATGACATGCATCAGCCGAAAGGTCCTTCAAAGCTAGCTGAAAGTGTTAACTTTTGTATTAATTCATTCTGTACTTGTAAATTTATTTTGATACATGTAGCAATCTTTTATGATATCTGGAATGGTTATTATGAATCACAAAAAATTGTCTGTGTTAACTTTTCTCTGAAAATGGATGTGATTGTGTTGTTATTGTGTCTGTTTTGAATTTTTAAAAATAATCTTTCACAATCTGCATTTAAATTAGAGAAATAGAAAATGTATTTCAGATCATAAGTTCCTGACGATAATTCAATTATGTCTTGGTTTCAAATTTTGAAAAAATGATGAGCTGTTCTTAATTTGATGCCTTAATATTCTCAGGGGATTCTGTCATCCATTCAGTTTTGAAAATCCCATGACTATTGTCTATATGTCCTACTTTCTGTTTGTTTAAATGAAGGCCTCCTAGTGGAAAGAATAATGAGAATAAAGAATGAAATAAAATATAAAATGCTCAAATATTATGTCATCCCTCTAAATAACACACTAATCTTATCAAAATAATGGAATCAAAGGCACATTAGGGAAAAAGAATAACATTCTTTAGTCTGGTGCTACAATACAGACAAGCCTAGGAAATTTTTTTGGTTAAAATTATGGACATGAGCGGAATAATTACAAATTATATCTTGATTTGTTGATATATTTATGTTTTATTACTATCTGAAGGCCACTACTGTGATTCTCACTTTGGCTTAGACTAAATTTCAATAATTGGCTTGAGGCCATCAGTTTTATCTAAGAACTTAACTGATGATTCAATTTCTTAAAACAGGATGATCTTCATGGGAACGTGGACTCAATACAGCGTGTCGTAAAGAAGACCGTTGAAAGTAATATAATAGATGAAAAAAGTAATTCGAAGAAAGGAGGGGTAAGTTTCCCATGGCAGTACAATAATACAATAGAGGTGGGGTCTCGAAGCGAAAGCAGGGGCCTCTGAATGTGATTATTCTTTAAAAAACACATCAACTTAGTTTCATTCATTTCCAAAATTTATTGCACTTGTTTTTTTTAACTTTCATTTACTTTTAAAACTAAATTTTTTGGCAATTTAATTTTCAATTTTTTAAATTTTGCTTTAACTGAAAAGCAAAGAACTAAGCATCTTAGAAAAATAATTAAGCAACACACTATCCTTATTGTAAAAATATATGAAAGTCAAAAAGAAAAAAAAAAGGAGAGCTTTTCTTTAAAAGATTTGAAAAATGTGTTTTTCAGAAAGCCAACTTGGGAACATTTTTAGGTGTCTTCCTGCCCTGCTGTCAGAATATTGTTGGTGTTATTTTTTTTGTGCGAGTGCCATGGATTATTGGCTGTGCTGGAGTTATGGAGGGCTCTATTATAGTACTGATTTGCTGTGGTATGGTAAGAAAGTTACATTACTTTGGGTTATGTTCCAAAAAATATGAAATGTTGGGACCTGTCAGACCTAATTATATGAAGTTTTGATTTTATTTTGATTTTACAAAAAAAAAATTATTAATGCATAACTGAACTTGTTACTTACACCAATATTTTTGTCTTAATCTCTTTTGGGCTAACACGTTTTTGAAGTTTAGACGATATAGTTTGAAAAAAAAAATAATTGTTAAATTATCAAACTTGGAATTGTTAATTAAATATTCATTTTAATTTAGGAAAACTGGCCTCTCAGAGATTGATTTTAAAATGATTTTTTAAAAAACATCATATTGTTATGCTTTTTAATACAGCTGAAACAAATGAAATACTCATTTGATAGGTTCAGTTTAGTGCAAAAAATAAATAATTTGGAACCAATGCTTAAAACTTCAGGTGCTTAAAACAAGACGCAGTATGATTATTTACCCTCGAAATCTATTTCTTCCCTGGAGCCAGATGACTACTGATCCAACCCCATTTATTATCTTAAAGTTAAATATAACTTTCTTCAGTTTTTACAGTTTTAAGGATATCAGGTTTGGGTAAAAGTAACACCCTAAACCTAAAGTGATTCTCATTTATTAAATTCTGAATGAAATTTTATTTTAATGAATATTAAACTCTCAGTATTTATTATCTACTAAACTCTCAGTACCATATTTCAGAGCCTCTGTACTGCTTTATCCATGAGCGCCATTGCAACCAACGGAAGAGTGACAGCGGGAGGGACATACTTTATGATATCTCGTTCGCTTGGTCCTACTTTTGGGGGATCTGTCGGAGTGCTGTTTTTTCTCGGGACATCCATATCTGTGGCTATGTATTATTTGGGCACTGTAGAGACACTTCTAGTAGGTTGAAACATGGGCAGACACATTTTTGTTCCTTGTCTTGTTTTTCTATTCATGGTTTTTTTTTAATTGTAAAAACAAAATTTGATCAGACTTTTAACAAAAATGTGATTTGCAGTTCATTGCTTTGATCACAATAGCTTAGTGTTTCTCTAAAACCCATGTAAAATGGTTTCCCAGCTTTATATTTTGACAACTCAACATTTTATCCCATTGCTTACTACTAGCATTTTATTTAAAAATGTATTTATAGAACTGAAATTCACAATTGCCGAAATGTTTTTGTGTCCTCATGCTTTGACTTAGTCATAACATATTATCACTTGTTATTTGTTAGTTTAGTTGGGTTTTTTTTTGGGTGTGTTTTATGCAACATTTTACCTCGCTATGTAACTAGCAATTTTCACTTCTGAAGGGGAATGCAAAATGAATAGAAAAACAAGACAATACAGTCGAACCCACTTATCTTGACCTGAGTTAACTCGCCAATCCTGTTATGTCGACATTTTTTAAGTGTAACCACCAAATTCTCTCTTTGTCTAAGCATTTTCTCCTCGGTTATGTCCATTCTTTTATGTCGCCAAACCCGCACAAAAGGCGGCCAAATTTGCCACTTAACCTCGGTTATCTCGATCCCCATGACCAATCGTCGGCTTTTGAAAATTATATACAACAAAAACATTCTTTCCTCAAGCTGTAGTAATTGAAATGAAATGACAATATCGTTGTCCGCGCAATTAACTTGACACAGCAAGACACAAGGATCTAGAGGCAAAAGTGGCTGTTGTGTAAAAAAAAAAAATCTAAAAACATGTACATGTACATTCTCATTTATAAACGCACATCGTGTACATAAAGAAATTTCAAGCACATATTATTATATTGCCGCCATATTGGTTTTCGGTTATCTTGATCATCGGTTATCTCGATGCTTTTTGGCGAACCCCGGGGCGGACAACATACCGGGTTTGACTGTATTAATAAATATTCAAAGACTGAATGTATTTTTTTTTCCTACACCCTTTGGCTTTAGTCACCTATGGAGGGTGAACGGCTCTAAAGTTTAAAAAATATTATTTTGTTTCTATAAACTAATGTAATGTTACTCTCAGTTCAATAAAATATTTGCTCGTTATTCCCAGACATACATTGCACCACAAGCTGCTATATTTGGAGTCAGCCCTGATGATCCACGTAGATACAATGATTACAGAGTATTTGGCTCCTGCATACTTCTCTGTATGGCCACTATTGTATTTCTAGGTGTCAGATGGGTGTCTCGTTTTGCCTTCTGTGCCATTCTGTTCCTGCTCACCGCCTTGCTCAGTATATTCTCAGGGTTTATTTTTGCCTCGCCAGAAAGGAGTGCTCAGTGAGTGGAGCCTTTTTATGAACGTTTTATGTTGATATTTCATTTCGACACCATGTACAAGGTCAGCGATGTCACATTTCATTTTGACACCATGAACAAGGTCAGTGATGTCACATTTCATTTTGACACCATGAACAAGGTCAGTGATGTCACATTTCATTTTGACACCATGAACAAGGTCAGTGATGTCACATTTCATTTTGACACCACGAACAAGGTCAGCGATGTCACATTTCATTTTGACACCATGAACAAGGTCAGCGATTTCACATTTCATTTTGACACCATGAACAAGGTCAGTGATTTCACATTTCATTTTGACACCACGAACAAGGTCAGCGATTTCACATTTCATTTTGACACCATGAACAAGGTCAGTGATTTCACATTTCATTTTGACACCATGAACAATGTCAGCGATTTCACATTTCATTTTGACACCATGAACAAGGTCAGTGATGTCACATTTCATTTTGACACCATGAACAAGGTCAGTGATGTCACATTTCATTTCGACACCATGAACCAATTCAGTGATGCCTCAACAAGAATAAGGAAAGTCTACTTTTAATTCATTGATTTACATTTTCATAACCACTGTGCAGAAACAGTGTGCAGTAACATTTTGTAGTGATGCTGTGCTTTTTAAAAAATTCTGCAGTAACATTATATTATAAATATTAATTTGAGCAGTAATATTGTGTAGTAACATTGTGCAGCACCATGTAGTACCTTTGTGCAGTACCATTGTGAAGTAACATTGAACAAGTAGTACCATTGCAATATCCATAAATTATCACAAGTTATTACATTCTGCTTTATCAAGTGTAACTCCAAATTAAATGTCATCATATTTTGTACACACTGTATTATGTCAGTTAAAAGATGTGGCAAATATTGCTTGCCATCATCAAATTTAGCATTGAAATCTTTTGATTGTGGGGATCAGTTTTCTCAAAATACTTTTCTTTTCAGGATATGCATTTTGGGAGACCGCCTGATGAGGTATGCTCTAGTGCATGCCAACACCACCTGGGAGTGCCATAAAAATGAATCGGGTCCAATATACCAAGCCTACTGCAAGGAGGTGAACGACACGGATGTGTGTGATCCATTTTTTATAGCCAACGAGGCCAGGCTTATACCGGGGATTCCTGGCTTTAGCTATCTTACGCTCATGGGTATTATTAGATATGTTTGTTGCACAGTAATCTTGTTTCTGTTATTTGATGTGTCTGGTCTTTCTTGAAATCTGGACAATATACTATACGAGTCCAGTTGTGGATGCTATTGGATGATGTATGTTTTTAAAGAATTTCTGTCTGCTCACATATCCATCTTGTGGAGCATTATTGCTTTTGTTTGCACACGTGACATGTTAAGAATTTCTTGTGCAGCGCTCACCTGGTGAACGGCTATAAAAGAACACTGGGTTGACGGAGGCCGGTTGACATTTTCGCTCAAGTTATGGTGGTTGAAAATGTCTGCTTTGTTGGGTGAATGGGTGGTTGGGTGAGCTCAGATTTATGCCTAGGTAAAGAGTTTAACAAGTAAAAAATTCTAATTTTTTCCATAATTGAAAGATTACAATTTTAACACTAAAAAGTAACAAATATAAACAGTAAGAAAACTTTTTGTAAAAGACTTTCTATTAAAGACCAATTCAAACGCACTAAAACTAGATAATAATTTAAAGTTTCTGAAAATGCATTATACAAAGGAGGTCAATGTAGAAAATTTTTTCAAAAATAAATAAACCATTTAAATTTCATTTACATTCCCTTCGAATCCTTGAGCTTCATAAAGTGCTCATCTACACTTCTGCAGTCTTTCTTTGTTTTCATAAAGTGCTCATCTACAATTCTGCAGTCTTTCTTTGTTTTCATAAAGTGCTCATCTACAATTCTGCAGTCTTTCTTTGTTTTCATAAAGTGCTCATCTACAATTCTGCAGTCTTTCTTTGCATAACGCATTTTAAGAAATTTTAAATTGGTTTCTACTTTTTAGTGCGTTTTAACTTGTCTTTCATAGAAAATATTTTTTTAAAAATGTTTTAGACTAGAGAACATATGAAGATTAACAGGTGACTAACATGTCCCGAGGATCTATTATAACCATTTAATGCACACCGTGACTATTCATTGTGCTGTAGATAAACCTCACGATCCTAATCCAATATCGTCTGGAAGGGTGTTCAAGTTAAATCATCTTCTAAAGTAATATTGAAATCTTTACCACTTAATCTGAACATAGAAAATTTTATATTTCAAAGCCAGAAAAAAATGAAAGAACCAAAAAAAAAACAATTGATTTGTTTATAACAGTGTGTCAGTTTTCTCAAGCTCCAACTCCCTTATAAGGGGGAGGGAATCTTACTGAAGGCTTTATTACGAAGACATAAAACATTTACCAAATATTGAACTTGAATTTTAGATTCCTTGTATAACCACTATACTCAGCGTGGGAACATACCTGGCACCAATGTTGCCTCCAGTCCACAAAGGGAGCTGGTTAGTGACCTGACAACAAGTTTTGTGGTTCTGATGGGCATTTACTTCCCTTCTATCACAGGCAAGTTGAAAATATTGCTCTGGATCCTTAAATGGCCTACATTTCTATCTAGAGGTATCAAAAAGATTGTTGATAAAGTCTTTTCCTTGCGTTGTTGCCTCTATACAGATTATTATTTTGATTATAGAAAAATGAAGCTTGCACAGGCCCACGACAAGTGGAAAATGGAACAAATGTAATATTGATATATTACTTTACAGTTTACAGTTTAAAAAAATAAAAAACAATTTAAAATTTTTTTTTTTAAAACAGTAATTGATGTCAATAAATCCCAACCCCGTTGCAATCGAACTCAGGCCAAAAGTAAAGGCTTCTTGAAGCTTTCACTTAGTTTCAGTTGTGGGTCTGGCTTGTGCTTGTATGTGTCAAATCTTATTTTAGTCAATTCAAATAAACACTCTCATTAAGCAAGGGAGCTGAAATTTAATACACATCTTAGTAACAGGAATACCTTTTAACATTTTAAATGCTCAACACCAACAAAACCTATACCACTTCTTTGTTGACTTCAAGAAAGCATTTGACAGGGTTTGGCATGCTGCTTTATGGGCCACCATGAGGCACTACAACATCAACACAAATCTAACCAGCATGATATGCAACCTCTATGATATGGTCACCAGTGCAGTCTTCCTCAACAAAAACATCGAAGAATGGTTCAAGACCACGCTTGGAGTACGACAAGGCTGGTTGGAGTACGACGAGGCTGGTTGGAGTACGACAAGGCTGGTTGGAGTACGATAAAGCTGGTTGGAGTACGACAAGGCTGGTTGGAGTACGACAAGGCTGGTTGGAGTACGACAAGGCTGGTTGGAGTACGACAAGGCTGGTTGGAGTACGACAAGGCTGGTTGGAGTACGACAAGGCTGGTTGGAGTACGACAAGGCTGCCTGCTCTCCCCTCACCCCCATCAGATGCTCTGGAAGCGCATGAAGGGACAGTCAGCATTGGTGGCAGAACAATCACCAACCTACGCTTTGCGGACGACATAGACGTGCTGGCTGGGAATGAAGAAGAGCTAGCCCACCTGGTAAAGCATCTCGATAAGACCTCGTCGTCCTACGGCATGCTAATCAGTGCCGAAAAGACAAAAATGATGACAAATAATACCGCAGGCATCACCATTGAAATTAAGGTCGTGGAGGAAAGATTAGAGACTGTAGGCCGCTTCAAATACCTAGGAGCAATAGTCTCAGAAGAAGGCTCCAAGCCCGAACTGATGTCCAGGATTGCGCAGACTATAACAGCACTAAAAAAGCTCAAGAAAATATGGAATTACAAAAATATAGCCCCCAGCACCAAAATCAGGCTGATGCGCTCATTAGTCCTCTCCATTTTCCTGTATGCCTGCAAATCCTGCACATTAACAGCCGATCTTGAAAGGAAAATAAAGGCGATGGAGATGAGATGCTTCAGAAGCATTTTTGGCATCTGTTATAGGGACCATATCTCCAATGATACAGTGAAAGAAAGGGTTCGTCAGGCAATTGGTGAGTACGATGACCTACTGGTGACTGTGAAAAAACGCAAATTACAATGGTACGGCCACATAACAAGGAAACAAGGGCTTGCCAAAGAAATATTGCAGGGGACCACAAGAGGAGGGAGAAGAAGACAAATAAAAAGGTGGGAGGATAACATCAAAGAGTGGACAGGACTAACACTGGGCGATGCAGTGCGTAGTGCTGAAGACAGAGAGGAATGGAGGAGGATGGTTCACATGTCATTTGTGGCGCCCCAACAATCCAAGGACTAAGGGACATGAGGATGATGAGAGGATATCTTCGATTTACTTACAATAAAAACCTATAATTTTTTTTAATCACCTTTCGAGTATGGCTCAGATGAGAGTGACGTGCTGTAATTTCTGAATATTTTTCGTATTTCTCAGGCTTAACACTAAAAGAAAAATGCTTTTATGTATAAAAAAAAAAAAAAAAAAAAAAGAACCAAAAAAATAAAAAAAAAAAACTTTATAAAAAAAAAAAAAAAAAAAAAAAAAATGTACCCAAAATATATAAAAGATGAGTTCATTGAACTTTTGTTTGACTTAACACATTAAGCCAATCCCTCATTATGTTTCATCACAAATATAATAAGCATTATAAATAAGCACACATGTTTCAACAGTCACTTCTGTAATAGTTTTGATGATTTTAAATCATGACTCCATTTTAGGTGTTGAATCAGGATCAAATTACTCTGGTGATCTTAAAGATGCCCAAATATCCATTCCACGTGGCACAATAGCTGCAGCTGTAGTGACCTCTATCATTTGTATCCTTTTAGAAAGATTATCACCTAAAATGTGCTTCATTATTAGGAAGCACCCACCTCATCAAGTAGTGTTTTATGTATAAATATGTTGCATCCACCTCACCAAGTAGTGCTTTATGTATAAATATGTTGCATCCACCTCACCAAGTAGTGCTTTATGTATAAATATGTTGCATCCACCTCACCAAGTAGTGCTTTATGTATAAATATGTTGCACCCACCTCACCAAGTAGTGCTTTATGTATAAATATGTTGCACCCACCTCACCAAGTAGTGCTTTATGTATAAATATGGTGCACCCACCTCACCAAGTAGTGCTTTATGTATAAATATGTTGCACCCACCTCACCAAGTAGTGCTTTATGTATAAATATGGTACATACACGTCACCAAGCAGCCATGCATCTTGGAATTAAACTTTTGTACCTGAAAACATTGTTTTGACTACAATAAATTCCTTTATGTTATGTAGTTCTCTCATCTTCAAATGGAATCTGTTTTAAGAACTCAAATCCTTTCCTTAATATTCACAAAGACCTCTCTGCTGTTGTTTTATTGGGAGGTTCTGTAGAGGGTGTGCTACTGCGAGATAAGTAAGGAGTCACTCATTAGTGATACATTTTCAATAGAAATTTGGTTCTTTGGGATCAAGATATTGCATTCATCCAGCCTGGTAGTCAAAAAATAATTCTTTAATTAAATTTAAAAATCTACTGAAATAATCAAAATTTTTAAATGTGATTTTACTGAATTTTAATGATGGCAAAGGTTTGAAAAATAAATATTTATATTTTCTACTCGGAAAAATACATTTACTGTAATTTAAAACATTGTTGAATGATTACTGCCTTGTTTTTGAGAAGTGATTATTTTATATAATTTATGAAAATTCTCATCATTGTTCTTTACACTAAAAAAAATGCATGACATTTATGTATCAACTATAAATATCGCACAGCTTTCCTAACAATTTTGCTTGTATTTTAAATTAGATATGGAGAAAGTATAAGTACCAAAGGGGAACTAGTGATGTCCCTTGTCGCCTTCCCATCAAAGTGGATTGTCCTTGTAGGAACTCTGACAGCTACCACAGGAGCAGGATTACAAGCTCTGGCGGGTGATTACCCCTTAGGTTTTCATTATGTTAACATTTATAACTTTGCAGACCAGGTTTTAACTCTTTACAATCCTGTTATAGAGATAACATAATTTTTAGGACATCGTAGAAACAGTCAAAAATGTCCACCATGACTGACTTTGGAAGTAGGGTTTGAAGTATCACCATGGATAATTGCAGTCGCTCAACATTAAAGTTATTAATGACAAAAAATCAAACCAGAGTCAGCACGTTATTGGTGGCAATATCATTGTTGGAAATAGAGCTACATGAAATTGGTTGTATTAACATTCACTATTAAACAATCAGAAGTTTGCTGATGAGTTACTGTTGTAATTCAAGCTAATACATAAAATTCCCTTCCCTTTGTACAGGAGGACCACGCTTACTGCAAGCAATAGCTGACGACAATATCATCCCGCATCTTGGGTTCTTTGCCAAGAAATGGCGAGGGGAGCCAGTTCGTTGCCTGTGTGTGACATTTTGTATTGCTGAAATGGGGATCATTATAGCCTTCCTGGATTACGTGGCCCCCATTGTCACTATGTTTTTTCTGATGTGCTATGGCTTCATCAACTTTGCAGTGACCTTGCAGTCCTTGCTGGACACGCCCCACTGGCGTCCAAGTTTCAAGTACTACCACTGGTGCCTGACGCTGTTTGGGACATGCCTCTGTGTGACCACTATGTTTATTTGCAGCTGGCAGTATGCTATAGTGGCAACAGTGCTTGCATTCATAATGTATCAGTACATGGAGTATAAAGGGTAAGTCGAAGAAGCTTTTCATCACAACCAACCTCTGACAGTGACTGTATCACCAAATAAATTTTACTTGGACTTTGTCTCATGATGAATTCCTAAACCCTTTTTTTCCCCTGATATGTGGTAACTTTTATGTTTGGTAACTTTTGTGTTTGGTAACTTTTGTGTTTGGTAACTTTTGTGTTTGGTAACTTTTGTGTTTGGTATTTTTCGTGTGTGGTAACTTTTGTGTTTGGTAACTTTTGTGTTTGGTAACTTTTGTGTTTGGTAACTTTTATGTGTGGTAACTTTTGTGTTTGGTAACTTTTGTGTTTGGTATTTTTCGTGTGTGGTAACTTTTGTGTTTGGTAACTTTTGTGTTTGGTATTTTTCGTGTGTGGTAACTTTTGTGTTTGGTAACTTTTGTGTTTGGTAACTTTTGTGTTTGGTAACTTTCATGTGTGGTAACTTTTGTGTTTGGTAACTTTTGTGTTTGGTAACTTTTGTGTTTGGTAACTTTTGTGTTTGGTAACTTTCATGTGTGGTAACTTTTGTGTTTGGTAACTTTTGTGTTTGGTAACTTTTGTGTTTGGTAACTTTTGTGTTTGGTAACTTTCATGTGTGGTAACTTTTGTGTTTGGTAACTTTTGTGTTTGGTAACTTTTGTGTTTGGTAACTTTTGTGTTTGGTAACTTTCATGTGTGGTAACTTTTGTGTTTGGTAACTTTTGTGTTTGGTAACTTTTGTGTTTGGTAACTTTTGTGTTTGGTAACTTTCATGTGTGGTAACTTTTGTGTTTGGTAACTTTTGTGTTTGGTAACTTTTGTGTTTGGTAACTTTTGTGTTTGGTAACTTTTGTGTTTGGTAACTTTTGTGTGTGGTAACTTTTGTGTTTGGTAACTTTTGTGTTTGGTAACTTTTGTGTTTGGTAACTTTTGTGTTTGGTAACTTTTGTGTTTGGTAACTTTTGTGTGTGGTAACTTTTGTGTTTGGTAACTTTTGTGTTTGGTAACTTTTGTGTTTGGTAACTTTTGTGTTTGGTAACTTTTGTGTGTGGTAACTTTTGTGTGTGGTAACTTTTGTGTTTGGTAACTTTTGTGTTTGGTAACTTTTGTGTTTGGTAACTTTTGTGTTTGGTAACTTTTGTGTTTGGTAACTTTTGTGTGTGGTAACTTTTGTGTTTGGTAACTTTTGTGTGTGGTAACTTTTGTGTTTGGTAACTTTTGTGTTTGGTAACTTTTCAGGATAACACGACTTGTAGTTATTGTAGTAGACTACTTTAATCAGCTGCCATAAAAGATTTATAATTTAAAACAAAGTTTAAGTTTTAAGTGCATGTGAACTGAATAGGAAGTGCTGTGCTCTGTTGCTTTACCTTATCTTTGAATAAATGGTAGTGCATTGTTTCTCCTGACATTAAACCCAGAGCTGAGAAAGAGTGGGGTGATGGCATGACAGGCTTAAATATGTCAGGAGCCCTTTACGCTTTGATGCGTATGAAGCAGGACTACAAGCATATTAAAAATTGGAGGTGAGCCTTTTTATAACCATCGTCTATTGCTTTGAGACTCCTATAAGATAGTTACCTGCATATGATTCTAAAGAATAAATATTTTTTTAAAAATCTATTTTAGGGTCAACATCAAATGTCTTTTGGTATGAATGAGAGAAAATGCTAATGTTGGTTTTGTGTTGTCTTCAATCTAAATTATTGAGTACTCTCATGAGACACAGTTGCCTCCCTAAATGTTCAGTAAGAGTATGCGTTAAGTTGAAAGTAAAAACTTTTTTAGTGGAATGGGAGGGGCAGTTGGTGTGTGCAAAGAATGTCATTTTAAGAAGAAAAAAAAAAGGACCTTCATATCATGGCATCCCTTGTCATTTTAGTATCTGTACAAACTTATGTTACATTTGAAGCTGGATCTAGTGTTAATAAATAGAATGGCAGCTTAAACTGAAACATTTACAACTTTGGAATCAAATTGTCCCTCCCTAGAAATTGTTCTTCTTAATATCAGGGCACAAAAATATGGTGCAGTGGGTTCAATGTTCATATGTGCTGTTTTTTTTAATTTCATATTTATTTCAGTGAGTTTTTTTTGAAGTTAGCTTATAGGTTGCTCTAAAACTTTCATATTTTAAAATATTTTTCTCAACCATCAAAATTTTTCGTATTTGTCATTTGTGTTCAATATACACGACATAGAAATGACTATTGATTTTAAATACATTTTTATATATCAATAAATGTTTTATCACCATCTTTACCAAGACCTCAAGTGTTAGTGCTTCTAAAAATGACCAACCTTGAAGATGAACAAACCGTATTTAATCATGAAGATCAGCCACTGGTTATACTTGCAGACATGTTAAAGGAAGGTAACTATTTATGATGCTCAAAAATAATAAAATAAAGTAACCCAAAGCAACTATTGCCAGTAGCAGAAACTAACAAAATTTTAGAACAGTGCTTCTCAAAATCTCCTATGACTGATTTTTTAAAATAGAATTCTGTGTGATAATGACTGTAAAAGGGAATACATTAGGATTTTAAAAAATATATATTTTTTGTTGTACAGGACTTGCTGAATCTTATTGGGGTTATTATTTATAATAAGCTGTTGCCACCTCAAGGGATCTTAAGTATGTTGGGATTCGGGCACACAGATTCTGTGCACATAGGTTTACTTGGTCACACTGTAGTTCTAAACGTGGGGTATAGCTATGTGTTTCTATGCAATGAGATGGTAAATATATTAACTAGACATACATTTCATTTTCTGGGGTTAGGGTTGTATGGGTGGGGGGTGAGGTGTGAGGGGGGGTGTTGGATGGGTGTGGAATATAGTTGATAACAATTTTTATCCACAAACATTGAATACTGCTGGCTTTCCTTATTTCCCACACAATGAAGCACCACTAACTACTAAGAAGACAAGTCTAAATGATTCCCTATTTATGTCTGCTAAATTTTGTAACTTGACTTTGACATGCCATGATCCTGTGTAGGCAGGGGTTTGTCAATGTTTGGAACAATCCTGGGAGGCAACTTAAGTGATCTCATTTTGGAAAAGGAAAGGGTCCAACAAGTAGGTACTTGTTTTTGGATCTGTTTGATAGCACACCTGATAGGATTTATATGGAAAACAAATTACCGGTAATAAAAAGATTTGGTACGTTGACTCCACATTTTAAAAATCAAATTCACAATTTTACATAGCTGCAATGTTTTTTTCCTGTTGGGCTTTTAAATTTTACTTCCACCCACTTTATTTTAAATTTTATTTCCTTCCACTTTATTTTAAATTCCTCTGAGCTTTGTTTTCATTAGGGGCTTGTTCCTGTTCATATTCTTTTCTTCTTTTTTTTCATTTTTTGGCATAGGTAGTATACATATATATTATGCAAATTTAATTTATGATTAATGTTTTTTTTTTGTATTTTGTGTATTCATAATTAAAGGTTAAAATATCTTATTCTATTTACACAAATTAATTTGTGACTCATTAATATATGTAAAAGCTTTATCACAGTCCAACGCTCTAATAATTTGTCAACTTAATTCTAGGTTTATTTTTTATTTAGCCATATCACATCAGACCTAGGACTAGGAATAGTTTTTGTTTCTTTATTATCCAAAGCACACACTGCATCACCAGCACTTTTCGAAGTCATTCTATCAACACAATCAAGGTCTATTTGGTTTCATTATAACATTTTTTAAAAAAAAACATGATCATAATCCTTTGAATCATATAAATTAAATTATCATCTACCTCCTCTGGTTTTAGTCCTTGAGAACAGAAAGTTTTTGCTATTTTGTTTCATACCTATCTATAAATTTTAAAAAATATGACTAAAACACAACCAAAAAATGCTACAATGAAGTAATCTCTAGCAAGTCACATGGTAAACAGTGGCCTCTGTATTCATAAAACATCTGTATATGCAGACTGTCGATCTAGGTTTAGTTGTGTGAGACAATATATGGGGCAGCATGGGTTTTTAACACGCTGATGGATAAAGTGGGATCTCGGGTTCAAAGTGTTAATAAAGACCAGCTCCACTGTCAGCTCTGATAAAATAGAAAATGTTTTTAATAGTGGCTGAACCAGCAAATGAATCACTGATAGCAGGAGATACAAAATGAGCTTGAAACTTGCAGTCCTCTGTAAAGCCGGCTCACTGCTTGGTAGGTGGATGTGCAGTGCTTGGCTGACTCCTTGGAATCAGGCCTCAGTACTTATCCCCAAATCTAGCTGGTGAGGTGCGTTGGTTTCTTGCAATGCCACATCAAGACTATATGGGAAATGGTGTAAGAAAAAGAAAGGGAGCAACTTTCCTAATAAAGCCGATATGTCCCTTTCCAACAACAATGAATGCAGATCAAGGCATTGAAGGGGCATAAGCTTTTCCATTAACATCAAACATATGGTTATCCTTACCATTGTCATGGCATGCATGTATGGCTAGCACCTACGTTGGGCAAAGAATTTTCTCAGTCAAAATAACTCAAATTAATTATAATAAAATAACATTGATATAGTATATCATGACATCTTAATGACAAGCAGTGTGGGATAACAAGCGTTTTATGACACACGCAATGACTTTTAGATCAACAAAGACAATAACAAGGGGAATTACTCCTACTTTAAAAAAAAAGTGGGGGTAGTCTAGTAAGGTTTTTACAAAAAAATGTATATCCTTTTATTAGAATTGTAAGGTCCAGCCTGATTTCATCACAAGTAAGTTTTCAGCAATTTAAATCTATTTCTTATCTTGTATTTCTCCCCAGATCTATCTCAGCTGCTTAGAGCATGCTGGTGTTAAAGGTTTCGTCGAAGTTGTTGTCAGCCCAAACGTTGTTGATGGACTTAGCTGCATGTAATTATTAGTGATGACAGTGAAAATTGTTACAATACCCAATGAAAGTTTCTTAAAAAACACATACAGTTTTTTAAATTTTCATTAAGTTTCATGGAAATTTTTTTTACAATAAACATAAATTTTGATAGTTTAAAAAAAATTTTCATCATCTGTCAGAAAAAAATTACCATAGAAATTATATTTATATTATACTTAAAAACGAATTAACGAAATATTTTCTGTAACTTCTTTCCTCAAGAGAGTTGGTGCTCCTTACCCAGTTATTTTGTTTACCTCTCAGGTGTTGTTCTCTGTGAATCTGTCCTCCATTATGGACTTTTTTTCTCTCTTTATTGTGTTTTCCTGGCGTTGACTTTAAGACCTTTGTCTTTTCCTGGGAATGTCGTTACTTGCCAGATGGGCTGTGTCATGTCGTCTGTGTAGTCCAGGTCTTCCAGCACTGAGGTTAGTGTCCATTTTATGCCTTGCCTCTTCCCTTCTATGGCTTGTGGCATGATCAAATCTTTTGTCAGTGAATGTAGAGTTGGTGAAATTGAAATAATCCACACCCTGGCTTCACTTTAGTGTAACTTTGAAGTGAATTGATAATGCAGACCAGTTTTTGGGGCATGCCATAGTGTCCTGGAATGTTCCAATGTGACTCACGGTTTAGACTGTCAAAAGCATTCTCTGATTTGATAAACACACTTTCTTAGAGAGCTTCATTCCATTTAAATGCCAGCTCTTGGGTCGAATATACTGTCAATGCAAGATTGCTCATCCTATTGGCCTGTATGCTCCTGTCTGAAATCTTTTTCAATGCAGTTGTGATTGGTTATAGTATAATGCCACCCAGTTGTTCCTGTTCTAAAGCAGTTTGATGGTAGTGGGGGTCTTTCATCCAGTAGAGAGCTCCATGGGTTTTGTGTTGCCACTGAATGGGATTTTACCCCCTACTTCTGTCCTGACTTGACACAGGCTGTGGTCTTGCTCTTATATCAATGCTTTATCAATCACAGGATACAGTCTGCAGGATTGGGAGCACTGAGACCCAACACCATTCTTATGGGCTGGCCAAGGGACTGGACAGACAACAGAAATTTAATGGCGTACCATATATTTTTAGGTAGTTATTGAGAATTTATACACTTATTGGCATTTCATAAAAATGATTAATTTAGATGCATGAGCACAATCTTGATATGGCTTTATCTTAACAAATAAAGGTGAATAGCATAATACTGGACATTTTCCTATTTGTAACTAAACTTTAAAATACAAATTTACACCGGGATAGTAAAACACATGATTTTATTAGTTTTTGTATTTTATAAAAAAAATTAAAAAATAAGATGGGCATTCCTAATTAAATATTATTTTTTCTGTCTACAGACACAATGAGGAACATTGCTCTTGCACGCAATGCACTAATAGTCTTAAAGGCTGATACTTTTCCATCAAAAGGCATGCGTTTAACAGGAACCATTGACATATGGTGGATAGTGAATATCCTTTTGTGTTATGTTAAACATCAACTTTATTCTGTGTTAAAGTGTGGTGCAGTGATCATGACCACAGCTAAATACATCTTGTGTGTAGCAGTGCGTGGTGGGTGATTGGTGCTTGGGTGTACCAAGGCTGCCACTGACGGTTACTAATAAACAAATGAAGAAATGCAAGTCTCGAGGATTATAGCTTTATTAATGCTCTACAGAAAAAGTCGCTGTGACCGACAGGTCCAAAGGAAAAGTCCTAAGAAAATATAAAGACAAAGGCAAAAGTCCACTATGAAGAAAAAGGACAATATAGAGCGTTCCAATGGGCCGCACTGAACAATGGCACACTGCAGGGATGCTGTCCGATCTCGAATGACTCCTACTTAGTGTGCACCCCTTTATAAAGCCGTGCGCGGACATATGGAGAGAGCCCCTCCGTCACACTTAAACCAAGTCGGTCTCGGTTTTGCCTTCTGGCCAATTTCCTGGGGTAAAATGCCTAACTCTGGGGACTACACCCGAGTGATAATTAAAATCCCTGACCAACGCCCTAAAGACTTCTATGTGATCTGTGCAGTTTTGTCTCAGCTCTCTAAGATGCTATTTTATATTTCTATGAGTTAAATGGTTTTTTGAGATATTTTAACTAGAAGGGGTGGGGACCACTATGGATGGAGGTGAAAACCCCTTTAATGACTCAATGTTCAAATATCCTCCAACGACGGAGACTTGTAAATATGCTAAGGCAGTGGTTCTCAACCTTTCTAGTGCCGTGACCCCTTAATACAGTTTCTCGTGTCATGGTGACCCCCCAGCCACACAATTATTTTTGTTGCTACTTCATAGCTGTAAGGATATATGTTTTCAGATGGTCCTAGGCGACCCCTGGAAAAGGGTCCCGCGACCCCCAAAGGGGTCGCGACCCACAGGTTGAGAACCGCTGTGCTAAGGAATAGTGAATAGAATCCCCTTTCCAACTAGATATAATTTATAACTTAATACGCTAGGGTTCTGGAGAAATAAATTATTGCATTTCTAACTAAAGCGCACATCCTGGTATTTTATTATTTCCTCCCTATGTGCGAGAGAAGACGGCCGTATAGAGACCGTCCGGGTGGGGTGAAAGGGATACCTGAGTTCAACATTCCGATCCAGTGGTAGGCGAGGTCACACAGCGCGTTGGGCACCAAACATGGTTTTCGTACTAATAGCGGTTGTCTCAAAATAACGGGTCTAATAGCGATTTCCAAATAACGGGGCATACAATCCCACACGTGGTTTACATGTTGTTGTTGTTTTTAAATGCTCCAAATACTTATCTTCAACAGACATCTCACCCCCACCCACCCCCACCCCCCTTCCACCCTATCCAACATTGGTGTGTGTGTGTGTGTGCTGCTGCTAGTCATTTTTTCTTTCTGGACTAAGACAAATTTCTTAACATGGTGACATGATGGCGGAATGCTGCTTCTGTTGGGCCATCTCCTGAGACGACACAAAACATGGTCCAAATGCAAGCTGAGGCTCTTCAGCGTTGCTGGTACAGCTTTCATCAAAAGCATTTTTTTAAAACCTTTTTTTTTCCTTAGATTTTTATCTAAATAGATTTTCTGATATTTTTGTAACCTAACAAATTAAAGATGTAAGGAATAATTGTTTCAAATGGGCCCTGAAAATTTGAAGATAACATTTTAAAAAATGTAATAAAGTTTTAAATATTTCTGTTGCATGAACTTTGAATGTATTTTTTAAGACAATTTTCAGAATAATCAGTGACCTGTTTTTAAATATATTTTTTTTATGATTTAGTTTTAAATTTCCCTTCACCCGATGTTTTTTTTTTCAACCAATCCGCAGGTGAAGAAGATAACACAGTGCAAATAAAGAAAGACCTGGAAACCTACCTTTATCAACTTCGAATTGATGGAACAGTGGAAGTGATGGAAATGGTAGATTTGTTGTGTTCCTAATAATACCAACAAATTTTTGTTGGGATATGGTCTATATCTATGTAGTACGCTGATGTGTCTCATGTCTAAAATATACAAGGAAATGACAAAGAGGAAATGTCAAGCATTTGAGATTAAGCAGCAATGTGAAAGCCAATTAATGTGCTCCAAACCCCACATCACTAAAATTAATATCGCAGGGCAGGGCAGGCCTGCACAGTACACGGCGCGTGGGCCACATGTGGCCCGCCAGCACCCACTTTGCGGCCTGCTAAGTAATGAAATATTCTTTATTATTATTTTCTTAATAGCTTTCCCCCCTGTCCTATTTTCTTTCGGCCCGCACAAGTTTTTCATAAAGTATTATGGCCTGCCTTACATTTTGAGTTGTGCAGGACTTTCATAAGGAATATATTCAGCATTGTCTCCAGCCTGCCCTTTGTATCTAAGATTCTTGAGAGAGTTGTGTCACAGCAGTTTGTGAAGCATCTAAACACTTATGACTTACTTGACGTGTTTCAATCTGCATATCAACCTGGGAACAGCTGTGAGACAGCACTGCTCCGTGATATGAATGATGCTCTTTGTAGTGCTAACCGTGGCAATCTGACAATTTTGGTTCTGTTGGATCTCAGTGATGCCTTTGATGTGATCGACCATGAGCTTCTTCTGTCAAGACTTCTGAATGTGGCAGGCATTACTGGAACTGAACTTTGCTGGTTTTCTTCTTATCTGACTGACAGGACTCAGTGTATTGTGGTGAGGCAGGCATCTTCCATGGACACTTCCGTTACCTGTGGTGTGCCACAGGGCTCAGTTTTAGGACCTATTCTGTTCTCCATGTGCACTAGCCAGCTCGGCAAAATTATTGAAAGTCATGGTATTTCCCACAAAATATTTGCAGATGACACAGAACTATACAAGTGTTTCTGCCCTGATCCCTTGGATTGTGCTACTGCTGTTCAGGCTGTCGAGGACTGCTGTCTTGCTGTGAAAGATTGGATGTCATCAAACAGACGAAAATTAAATGATGATAAGACTGAGGCAATTATTTGTGGTTCAGACGCCAATCTTCGGAAAGTTGCCAATGCATCATTACAAGTTGGTGAATCAGAGATCCTGTTGTCCTCGACTGTCAGAGACCTTGGCTTTTATATTGACAGTAAACTTAGTATGATTCCCCACATCAGTTCTGTTGTCAAGACATGCTTCTGTCATCTGCGTGCCCTGGGTCAGCTGCGTCCTCAACTCAATAGGAGAACAGCCAATGCTGTAGCAGTAACTCTAATCCAGTCAAGATTAGATTACTGTAATAGTTGTTTGTGGGGTTTACCTCATAACCAAATTCAGAGACTCCAAAAGATACAAAATACTGCAGCATGCATTGTATCGCGGATGAAAAAATCTGACCACATTACCCCAGTTCTACGAGATCTCCATTGGGTTTCTGTGAGTGAGTGCATTACCTACAAAATTCTGTCCCTGGGGTACAGCTGCAGAGATGGCTCAGCACCGGAATATCTCAAGGAACTGGGCATGCTAAAATGGCATGGATACCGGCGCGATATAAATATCAAATCAATCAATCAATGAATTATAATTTTGGGCTTCTTACTTTTTTACTCATTCTTTTATTTTTATTCAATGGATACTCTGACAAATAACTAACAGATGCCTGCAGCTGGAGATTTGGATACAGAACATTTCAAAATATTAATATACCAGTTTAAAAAAAATCACTTGAGGATGTTAATAATCTGGGAAAGGAATTGGCAGCATTTAAAAAAATGGCCTGAAAAACATGTTATGTTTATATATGAAACCATCTTTACGCATCTTTTCATCAAGCAGCAAATTAAATTTGTCTGCACACTTAACCTTTGTACTTTAATCACTTCATTCAATTGATATTTTCCCCGATGCCCAGTCTGAATGTGATATGTCTGCATATGTCTATGAACGCACACTGAAGTTGGAAGAAAGGACAAGAATGTTAAACTTCATGTCCAAACGGTTCAGAAAAGTAAGTCATACATTATTGTAACAATGAATTATTTTTAAAAGGAAAAAAAAATTAAAGTGAGAAGTGGAAGTGAAATATAAAGTGAGAAGTGGAAGTGAAATATAAAGTGAGAAGTGGACGTGAAATATAAAGTGAGAAGTGGACGTGAAATATAAAGTGAGAAGTGGAAGTGAAATATAAAGTGAGAAGTGGAAGTGAAATATAAAGTGAGAAGTGGACGTGAAATATAAAGTGAGAAGTGGAAGTGAAATATAAAGTGAGAAGTGGAAGTGAAATATAAAGTGAGAAGTGGAAGTGAAATATAAAGTGAGAAGTGGACGTGAAATATAAAGTGAGAAGTGGACGTGAAATATAAAGTGAGAAGTGGAAGTGAAATATAAAGTGAGAAGTGGACGTGAAATATAAAGTGAGAAGTGGATGTGAAATGCAAATGATATGAAGGCCAAAAAAAAATGTAAAAAAAAAAAAAAAATGTTCTCCCTTTGTTACGATCTTGAATTGAGCTGCTCTTGTGGAAACAAGAATTCTCTCTTAAAGTGTGACATAAGAATACAAAATTTTAAACAAAATATATTGTTTTCTTCTATTCCTCAGATTAGTTCTTTGGGCTTTGGAAAAAAAAATCTCATGGTAAGTCATGCTCTATTTCTTTTCAGCAGCGCTACGTTTCCACTAATTTCATACCAGTTCCCACTAATTTCATAACATCACGTATTGTAGAATCTCAGTAGTCTAATCACGGTACCACAACAAACCTTTAAATTCATTAATAGTTTTTCTATTGGGTTCCATGAATTATAATTAATGTTTTAATTAGTGCACCTTGGTCTGCAGGAGAAGGAAGTGCAAAGTGTTTTTGAGCAAGCAAGGGCACATTTACAAGAGGATATCTCTACTCCCATTGATGCCTATTCAAGGAAAACCAGCATCCTGCCTAGGTAAGTAGATGAATCCACTCATGTCTGCAGGCATCACCATATCCATGAGCTCTTGGATTTGACATTTTGTTGTGTCTTTGATTTTCTTATGGAAGTTGGAAGTTTGGTAAAGATAAAGGTATAGTTTATCTATGGGTCCATTCAGGTTCAAGGATGAGGCTTTTAAAGAGGCTCTGCTTAACTCTTGAAATCCAGGACATTTTTAAATGTAAAATTTAGAATTTATCAGTTGTTGATTCGGAACCATGGTCATGAAATAAAATATGATTCATATTTTTTTTTTTGTAAGTAAAAAAAGCTTTACATTATTGCTCTAAATATTTGTGAGAAAAGTGTACATTTGAAAGCTTCTGTTGGTAGTATGATGTTTTTAAGAGGCTACTAAAATTTCTTGTGAGTCCCACCACAATAGCCAGAGCTTTCTTGTTTTCTTCTGTAATGAAATTAGTCATGAAAACATTCGTCACATGACCACAGCTGTAACACTGAACTCGATGATGAAGGAAAAATCTGGCAATGCTAATCTTATCATCTTGAATCTACCATGTGTGCCAGAGACTTCCACTGGGCAAGCAAACTGTATCTTTTTTAAATTATGTTTTAAAGAAAAATAATTTATGATTAGTTTGGAAACAGAGTTTAATTATGTGTAAATTCAGGAACAAAACAATAAAGTCCTAGCTTTGTGATAACTTTGTAGCTGTTGCCACTGTGCTGTAAGTAGAAATTTCAAATGGTATTTTTTTTTTTTCATAATGTAAAATCATTTGAGCTTGGCAAGGGAAACAATTCCAGCTCACTGCTAAAAAGTAGAACAATTATATACATAGAAGAATGTTGCAGAAAAAACAACTGTTTAAATTAGTGTTCTAGTGTTTGTGGCAAACAGTGCATGGTACAGGGCAAATGTTTTAGTTTTACAATTGGTTGCAGGTTGAATAAAATTACTCAAGCACCTTGAGACTAATACTGCAATCATTCATTGCTTTCCACCCCTGCTTGCAGTAGATGACCAGAATTGTTTTTTTGTCTTGCTTTTTGTGTCTCTCTGTGCTCTTTATGCGTTACACGTTGCAGGATTTTTCATAATTTTCATTGTGTTAATGGCACACCGCCTACGGGACTCCATCTCGGTGTCTGACATAAGAGTTTACCTTCTCTTAGATGATTTGCCATCCGAGGGTAATGAAAAGGGGGGGGGGGGGCTAAACTACAGTCCACAAGCTTGGTATTGACTCAGTTTAGACTGCTCAGCCACCAATAGCCTCACCCATATTTTCACATTTGGCTCCGTTT
>CAXITT010000113.1:152765-179876 GCA_964033795.1 Lymnaea stagnalis | reverse complement strand
GCTCAGAATGGTCAATGTGGTGGGAAATGTTAGCTCAGAATGGCCAATGTGGTGGGAAATGTTAGCTCAGAATGGGTAATGTGGTGGGAAATGTTGGCTCAGAATGGTCAATGTGGTGGGAAATGTTAGCTCAGAATGGTCAATGTGGTGGGAAATGTTAGCTCAGAATGGCCAATGTGGTGGGAAATGTTAGCTCAGAATGGGTAATGTGGTGGGAAATGTTGGCTCAGAATGGTCAATGTGGTGGGAAATGTTAGCTCAGAATGGTCAATGTGGTGGGAAATGTTAGCTCAGAATGGCCAATGTGGTGGGAAATGTTAGCTCAGAATGGCCAATGTGGTGGGAAATGTTAGCTCAGAATGGCCAATGTGGTGGGAAATGTTAGCCCAGAATGGTCAATGTGGTGGGAAATGTTAGCTCAGAATGGCCAATGTGGTGGGAAATGTTAGTTCAGAATGGCCAATGTGGTGGGAAATGTTAGCTCAGAATGGCCAATGGAGTTGATCTTTTAACATTCTGATCAACATGTTTGAGGAAAAAAAAATGTTGTTGTTAACTTGATTTTGTACTTAAAATTAATAGACTAACAATATACATCAACACAAGTCTTTTGTGTTTGAGGGAGGGTTGGCGGCATTAATAAACGGCTTTTTTTTTTACGACAGCTGGAATCACGTGTCATCAGGGCCGTGCTTAAGGGGGGGGCGTGACTTGAACCCCCTTGTGCCAAATTTACCGGGGGCAGGGGGGACCCAAAATAGGTTTTTTTTTTAAATACCTCAATAGTGAATTAAACTATAAAATCCCATGTACTTTACAGAGACCTGGGGTGCCAAAATTGTCTTTGTACTCCTCCGCCCCGGGCGCTACTTTTTTAATATAAACTGAGTGGCGGTATTTTTAGGCATGGCCCCGGGAGCCTCTTTACCTTTGCACGGCCCTGCGTGCCATGCCCCTACAACTCTGAATCCATTGCTTGTATTACGATGAGTGAAGGTATTACTAAAAGAACACACTTAACCCCTACCATCCGATGTATGAAGATTTAATATTGTCGCTATAGACCAGGGGTCGGGAACCTATGGCTCACGAGCCAGATGTGGCTCTATTGATGGCTGCATCTGGCTCGCAGGCAAATGTTCGATTTTTTTTTTTTAAATGGTAAGAGATACTCATTATTGATTAGCAACAGCATAACAATGTTATTAAAAATGAATTCAGAGACATAATTATTGCATTTTTAGTGTTGAAATTACACAAAATGCACACATTTAATTGAATTTTTAGTTTTAAACATAATGTTTTGGCTCTCACAGAATTACTTTTCAAAATATGTGGTGTCCATGGCTCTCTCAGACAAAAAGGTTCCCGACCCCTGAAAGACGATAACCGAATGAATCCCTACCATCTGATGTACATTTATCCTTACAGAGGATACATTATTTATAATGCATATTATAACTTGAGCAGCCCCTTACCATCCGATGTACCAAGGTGCAGAGCCGTCTTTCTGGTGAATGCGATCGTCATCCATCTGGAAAACGTGGGAGAGATTTTCAAATTCTGTACGGTAAGGGAAAAACTGGCAACTGTCTTTCAATACAGGACTGTATGGACCATAAATTCCTGGACCAAAAAAAATAGTTGAAAAGAGAACTACACGATTTTTACATAAACATTTAAAGAGTAAGAAAAACATATTATGTCAGCACCAATGTTCCATTTAAGCTTCGCGTCCGCGCACCTATCTCACAGACGCCGCGCAGCAGTTTTGAGTACCACGCAGCAAATTTCCATGGAAGTGTGTGTTTGTGGGCTGTGAAATTTTGCACACAAAAAAATTGATGCTGTAAAACTTTGCACACGAACCAACAAACCTTAAAGGGAACATTGGTCAGCACCATAAATGTAAACAACAACCACCAAATGTGACAGCTACGTGGCTCTTATCAATGTGCCATGGAAATATATTAAAGTAACGGTAAAAAAGAAAATTATTAAAATATATTCCCACTTTCTCCTTGCATACGCGCTTCTGCCACCACTCTCCATGACCAGTTACGCCTCTGCCTACAAAACAAAAGCAAAATGATTTCTTTATGTGACCGGTAATTATAATAACACGTATGTGCTGCAGTTATTCACGTGTAGGCCTAGATGTGACTATATGATTATATGGTTACCTTTGAAAAACTCAAAATTAAACACGGCCAAGGCTGACCAGTTTGCGGCCCCGTCCGTTATGACAGCCGGTCTCCCAGAATAAGCGTACCTCTCCGTGAAATCAGCAGACGACAGGCGGGACTCCCTCGCGACCCTCTGCACCCCTTGACAGAACTCGCAGCCGATCGGAGGCGTCGCGAGATCCTGGACCGAATGGGGCACATGCACCAGGCAACCTTCACTTTCCGCCGAGGCGCCGCTCTTCCCCCGAAAGCCCAGGATGGCCACTGCCAAGCTGGAGCGCGCGATGGGCCAGTCGGCGAGCCACAGCACGACGCAAGCAGCAAGGACGGACGTGAGACAAGCGATGGCTTTCAGCAGACGGAGCAGCCTAAGTTTCCAGTAGTCACGTTTGGCCTCTATGACGAATTGCAAACGACAGAAATGATTTTGTTGGATGCCCATGGAGATAGCCTTCTTGTGGAGGTCTTCGAACATTATCTGGAAAAATTCTATTAATTATTCGTACCATGTAAATTATTAGAGAGTTCGGGGGGGGGGGGGGGGAGACATTTTCTTAACATATTAATAATGTTACCCGTGGGGGCAGTCGCACATATGAATAGAAAAGTCACGTGCCGTTACTTCGTTCCACTCCAGCTCATCAATCGAAGAGCGTTAAAAAATGAAACATCTGGTATAAACTGGGTTTTTAATAACCAGATGACGTATTTTATTAGCAAAAGTGAGAAATCTAATTTGAATTTTAGGGAATATCTGCATATCATTTCTTTTAATTATTATTAAATCCTTTATATTAACTTTGCTTTTGTTGTGTTAGCACAAAATCTCCGGACGGCTAATTGACCCACTTCGAGTCAACCTATCAAGCTGAAACTTGGCACATGGACTCTTAGCCGACGACTAAACATTCTCTCAAATTTTGAGCATCAGCCCCCCCCCCCACCCCCCACCACAACCCTCAAAATCTATTTTTTCTGTTTTTTCAAGGGTAACCTGAAGGAAATATGACGACACTGATTTCACAAAATAAAATTCCCCAAAAACGGCGCTAAAAGAGATTTGTTTAAAAAATATATGTAGCGCAAGTGCGTTTGGTGCGTAATATTTTCTTTTGTTTTTCTGAAATAGTTGGTGAAATAATTATGCGGTCGAGCCTAAAAGCATGTGGGTCATTAGAACATAAATATAGTTCAGGGGCGTCAAAAAATGTGAGGTTGCGAGCCGGTGAAGGGGGGGGGGCAGTGATTAACCCTAAGAATATTTCACGCAATCAACATAAGTAGTGGGGGGGGGGGCACACTAATTGGGATTCTTATAAAGTGCGTTAGTTGTATTCATGTTTTGTCAAATTGTCAGTCCCACCCCCATTGCTCGATACCGGTATTACATTTTATAAATAATGTCTACAAACAACTTTGTTTTTACGAGTTGTTTTAATTTCCTTTTTTTAATTGTTATTTTTTATTTTTTTTTTTTACTGCAAAATAATGCGTTCATGTTTATTTATTTTACGTGAAATTTCTCGCCTCTGTTTGTGAGAATTTGTCAAGTTATTTGTTCGCGAGGTTTAATTTATAACAGACCGCTTGGGTACTAGCACCAACATCTTCACGTTATCAGTGCGAACATAGGGGGTGCGGGAGGGCAGACAGCCCCATTTGGTATTTTTGGGGGTGTTTGTTATAATATATAACATAACTAACACGTTTGTGTGTTCATTTAAAAAAGTGGGTGGGGAGGGGAAGGGGGGGCGGCTTTAGAGAGCTCTCCTCATTTTTCTCCCTGCACATGATTGCGGTAGTTTTATTTCATTCATTGTTTTTAAAAAAAGTTGCAGGAAAGCATGACCTGAATTTTGTCCTCAAAGAAAAATTCGAATAAAGTTATCTTCATAATAATTATGTTATGTCTCTATAGTTAATCACGATATTTTAAACACGTGATTAGACTTCCCTTATCAACTACTTCCTTACCCGTATGTCCAAGATTGATACGTTTCCACATTCATCGTTTTCATTGGTTGTGTGAGGACAGTACTGGGTAGATTTGTGTACTGCTCCCATCACTGCAAATGGCCGGAAAACATGCCCGTTTGTCTCCAATGCGTCAAAAAAGAGAGCCACTTTGCTTGGTCATCGTGGTTAGGTATGGTGTAAATTCGTTTCAATATCCAATACTCAATACACACAGACAAAACAACAACACAAAACTCTTTAAAAACTTATTCTATTTTTATTTGTATTGTAGGCTATATTTTTTAAAATAATTTTTGTGCAATGCTTCATAATTTAAACAAAAGAAAAAGGGATTAAAATCGGAACATAATTTGTTATGATGATTCTATGAATTTTTTAATCAATTTGTTTTTAGATCGATTAATACAGCCAATATATTGTGTTTTTTTTTTTTAAAGTAACATTGTTATAGAATCATTGTATTCTTAAAATTAGAATATTCGAATATATTTTGTTGATTATTAAAAAAAACATTGACAACTTTCAAAATATTAAAAAACTAAACAAATCAAACACATGAGTTGATATTATACACATCGCATTATATTTACCTTTCAATTAATTGAATTCCTTGTTTTGAATAACACAAAAAGAAAATTAAAATCAAATCTAAAATCAAAACAGTGACCAGAAAATTTTTCAAGTCATTAACTAAAATATTTTTTTTTAAATATTTAGTAACACCAAAAAAAAAAGGCAATGAAAGTGAAAAATATGGGAGCGAACTCGAAACTGTTTCAGGAATGAAGAAAAGGGATGCAATTGAACACTTAGAAGAAAAGCTGTGCTTAGAGCAGTGGTTCTCAAAGTTTTCTTTAGCATCCACTCAGGGTTCTATGGATTATTCTAGTGGGGTGAAGACCGAGGGGGGGGGGCTGAAAATAGAAGCAGGTGGTGGGACTTTTTTAAAAAAAGGGGGGTGGGGCCATTTGTATTGAAAATGTTAAGGTTAATACATTTTAACCGATTCAAAACAAATTTAACGAAACGATGTTTTGGGATATTTACGATGTATCTACCATGAACCATCACATACATACTCCCCATTCAGAACAATACTTTGCTTTTCGTCTCCATGAATGGAGCCATGTAGGCTACATCTGCCCCTCCAACGTAAGTCCGTCTTAACCTTGGTTCACCGCTGTGCTGGGTCCAGATCGGTCCCGTTCGAAACGGTTGTTAAATTTGTCAAATTGATAAAAACAATAATAAAAGTATCAAATACATTTTTTTTAATAACTGACAATTATATTACTGGTAGTTGCTTGATTGGCATCCCACCTTAGTTTTTGGTGGCATACCACGTGCACCTTCAATGTGCCATCCTCTTGAGGTACTCCACGAAGTCTACATTTTAAATTGCCGCTGCTATTTTTGGGTCCTCGAACAACTAATTAAATTGGCGCACATTCGACTTTAATCATCTTTAGGCTTTAATTAAATATGTTGCCTTGTTGGTGAAATGTGTGTGTTTTTTTTAAAGGATTACAATTTAAGAGCCGAAACTATCATTTTCGTCACCCTGTCTTTTTTCGCCCCCTGGACCGAAAGGAGAAAGCATAAAGAATTCCCTGGCACCCCTTCCAAGGGGCGGCCACCCATGTCGCCCATCCATTGTTTCAGCTGTGAAAAATTGACACATTTGAGAATGATTATTTAGTATGTTCACGATGTCCACGAATGTTTATTATGCGTCGCAACAATTATTTTATAGCAGTCTCATAAATGACTGTAGATACATCTACAGGATCACGTGAGCACAGGGAATGGGGCGCTGGGCAGAGGCGTAGCGTGGTGGGGGCAGGGGGGACAGATGTCCCCGGGCGCCAGCTAGTTAGGGGCGCCAAAATGTGCTTTGATATTATTTTATTGATGAAAATAATGGGTTTGAGAGTTGAAAAAAAGAAAAAGGGGCGCTAAAATTGGATCTTGTCCCCGGGCGCGAATCTTGTCCCCGGGCGCCAAACACCCTCGCTACGCCACTGGCGCTGGGGTAATATATCTGCTGGAAGGTGGTTGAATTAACCTTCAACATCCAAGGCGGGGACGATGGGTAGAAAACGTTTGAGAAACACTGGGTTCAAGTTCAAGAGATGGGAGGGGGTGGATAAGAAACGATTGACAGGACCTAACTGGATGAAGCGTCTGAATCGCCGGCTTGACAGATTATGTCCCACGCCGCAAGGGGGCGCGGCGATGCAATTTCCTCGCTTGTCGAGCACGAATAGTAAATAAGATTAGTGAGCAACCAGCCGATCGCATAGCCGAGCCACTTGGTTCGAGATTCATGTAACAGGCTGTTAGGGCCAGATGTCTTCTATTAATTAGAACTTGGAAATAGATCTCAATGATTTATTTCCCGAGAATCCGTCTCATCTGTCCTGACAGTGTTATTTTTTATAAAAAACTGAAAATCTAAAACTAAACGAATTACCCCGGTACATCTATTCAATGGTGACAATTCAATGATTATGGGAAAAGTGGTGGGCGTGGGGAGAGAGAGCGAGAGAGAGAGAGAGAGAGAGAGAGAGAGAGAGAACTACGACAATGTTAGACAGAACTGAAGCTTGATTTTTATTGTTTTTCCTTTTTGGAATACAAATACAGTGGAACCTCTCATAACGAGTAATTCGCATAACGAGCAAAAAAAAAATGTGAAGAAGTTGCTCCCTTAACGAGCGATATTTCGCATAACGAGTTACGCAGAAAGGGGACGTCCCCTTGTAATGACATTCATTTGTGAGCCGGGGCTTCCGCGCCGAGGCATTAGTCCAGCGGTTCTCAATCTGTGGGTCGTGACCCCTTTGGGGGGTAGCGCGGCCCTTTCCCAGGGGTCACCTTAGACTATCTGAAAACACATATTCTTACAGCTATGAAGTAGCAACGAAAATAATTAGGTTGCTGGAGGGGGGGGGGTCGCCAAGACACGAGAAACTGTATTAAAGGGTCGCGGCACTAGGAAGGTTTAGAACCATTGCATAAGTCTGCGTTTAGCACTCGGTCTGTTAGCGTATTGTTTTCGTGTGTGATCACCAGTTTTTACACATTTTGTATTCAGACAGTATTCGTAATTTTTTTATGTGCAAAGTGTAATAACCTATGCTAAAATGTCTTCGAAAAAAAAACCAACAACAACACAAGAAGACAATCATAAAAGAGAAAAAAATAACTGTTGAAATGAAACGTAAAATCATTGAAAAGCGAAAACAAGGTGTGAGCGTGGCTATTCCTGCTACAAATTTATTCCATGATAATGCTGTGACACATTTTCCGTCAAATTTTGAAGCGTCGGCAAAAACAAATGTCTTTAGAGAGTTTTCTATGGAAAAAGGATTAATTATTTGTCCTAAATTCATATTTTTATTTAGGTTTTTTGTTTAAAATCTAAATTGTAGTCCAAGTTGTTACACTCCTTAACAATTCATAAGTAATTTTATTTGAATAAATGTTAATAAAAATGTTTGAAAAATTAGTATTTTTTTCAGCATGGAACGCATTATCGTATTTTACATTGATTTGTATGGGAAAAATTGTTTCCTTTAACGAGTGTTTCGCTTAACGAGTAAGAGTCTGGAACGAATTAAACTCGTTATGAGAGGTTCCACTGTATATTCCACCCTTCCAAAGGCGTAGCAAGGGTTAGTGCAACTCTTGGTGGAAAAAGATTTTTGGCGCCCCATTCCACAAAAAAGTTCTGCCCCAGCATAGAAAGGAAAAATGTGCCCCCCGGGGCGGTCCAACCCTCTGCCCCCACATCACCTTCCTACGCCACTACATTTATTGTAATTTTATCCTAAAACGCCAAATTTCGAGGGGGGGGGGGAATGTTATATCTAATTAATGAAATGCAGTCTTACTAAAGATAGCCCTCTTTCACTAAAAAAATGGGGAGGGGTGCATTAAACTTTCTTTACTTGGGTGTTCAGATGGGGCTAAATATGTTGGGAGACTCTGGATTTGATTTTCACATGTGAAGAATTGTCTCGTAAAATGTTACGAGACAACTGTCACGGACACATCAATGCACAATGAAAAACACCTTTGTTTGTAATACGAGCCTCCTCCCATATTGCAAGTTACACCAATAAGTCCATATGTCCTCACTGCATATTGTGCAATCTTCCATTTGACTTCACCGTGTTTGATTTTCAAATAAAGTGGCTAACTGAAAAAAGCGAGCTAAACATTGGGTGGCGTGTGAAGGATGGCTTGATGCATTTGCCCCCTGAGTTTGTATACTAGTCTAATTATAAGCTGAAACGTTCTTATTTAAATATTAAGAAAAAATTCCACATTAATAATATCATTACTACATTTTTCAGTTGTGCTATTCGCATGGTGAAGTAGGTCTACTACTTGCATACACCTGAAACTAAAATAATGCACGTTACGTTAACGTTATTCGTCAAATGTCATCATGCGTATTGAATTTTTCTCGCCCTAGATTGACGCCGGTCCTTAAAAGTGCATGATTGGATTTCATATATAATGTGTATACCTGGCCTACGAGGTAAATTGGTCTTAGAACTGCCGTAGCATGACTGAGTTTGAGATAATCATTTGAAGTTAAAGCAGAACTTGCTTTTAAAGTACTCTTTTTGAAAATCATACTGAATTATAAACTGCCTTTTCAAAAAAAAAAATTGGTTGAGAATAGTATTGATTTTGCATGATTTATAGTTAAAATTTTTAAAAAGTGTACTATAATTTAACCCCCCCCCCTCCCCAGTAGTCTAACAGAACATTTAAATTGGCTTTTGCTTCGCGGAAACAATTCAGGCGTCTTAAATTCTTAGTTTTCTCAAACCTTTGACATCTTTTCCGCTGCATTTTACCAAGAAATTTTTAATGCCTTAGATTTTACAATAACTATATGGAGCCTACAAAAATTAGGAAAAAAAACGTGAGCTTATATTAGAAGTTGAATGTGTCTATGAATACATAGATTGAGATTCCATAAAGTGGGGCTACTAAGTTTCCAAAAATAAACGAATCTATTATAATAGAGTAGCGTTTTTTTTTTAAAAAACGAAACGCAACAAGTTTCCGCCCCGCGTAACTTAACTTAATAAACCAAGACTAAGCACTAAGTAGAAATCCCATAAGTTGGTGTAAGTTACACAATTATTAGCATACATCAGCAAGATTTTAATCATAACTTTGAGTGAGTGAGATAATTATATTACTCAGGATGGCGAAAACACGAAAGACCAAAAGTAAAGGTAAAGATTTGTTATAATAGTCTAATTATTATAAAGTTATGGAGTTAAATAAATCAGTTTCAGTTCAGTAGTTTGTAGAATTAATGTGGGTAAATTTTAAGGACGACTGCCACTATTTTATCGAATTTCACGAATGTATCCCTAAATCGATCCCTATGCCTAACCTGAACCCTAAATCGATCCGTATGCCTAACCTGAGCCCTAAATAGATCCCCGACCCTAAATTGGCCTAAATTAATCGATCCCTCAAGCAACTATAATAAACACACAAAAGACGCCGTGGCACCGTCCTTAATATTAGCCGATTAATGTAATTAAATCAGTGACGCGATAACCGCATACAAATATAATGATTTAAATTATAATTATTGTTTGTAGTTGTAGTTTTTTGGCATTTGACATTTCAATTTCAAATAAATCAAATTTGTCTTGAAATGGTTAACATAAATTTAATTAATTAAATAATGTTAGTAAAATTAGTAATACAAAGTAATACTTTATAATAATAATAGTACTAACTAGTAATAGTAGGCCTAAAACTTAAAACTAATTAAATAGTAAGTAACATGCCTATCCCAGGCTTATATTTATATCTGATATATTATATAAGTTAGACTATTGTATAGTAGGCCTATATATAATATAGTTAAATAATAGTTATATAAATATATTTTATTACTATTAATTAGGCTAATACTAATAATAAGTCTTAAAGTTTGTAAATAAGACTAAGAAAATAAAGACTAAGAGTGAGCGGTAAATTAGGAGAGATAGTACCATGGCCGCCATCTTGGTTGAAGCGACCCGCGAATTTATGTCCTAAATGTATCCCTAAACCTAACCTGAACCCTAAATCTAAACCTATCCTGAACCCTAAACTTATCCCTAACCAGGGTTTTGACCCTATCAGAACTAGGGACAAGACACACAAATGACGTCCAGGTACAATCTCTCCAAATTAGTCGAGAGAGCTTTATGCCTTAACTATGTCTATGACTACTTTACTATGAGTATGAGTCCTTATTATGGCATGGCATCACTGACTTATTCAAGTTGTGGGGGGTGGGGGTGGTGTAGAAGGCGGTGAGGAAATCAAAGAGTCATACATATGTTGAAATCAGCTGGTAATGACCAGCTCTGTCCATCATCCTTAGACTTTAAATTAGATGGTAATCTACCACTTGAGTGTCAACCAAGAAAAAATCCAGTTGTTTCCGGTGTGAAGGGCTATTTAAACATTTAAACAATTATTCTTATACTGGTGTCCGTTTAATGGTTCCTCTTTCATATAAAGTTATTTAGCAGAATACATTTAAATAATTATTACTACTAAGCTACTGATATGACAGGAAGAAAAAGAGGAGAGACTACAATAGTGCTGATGCACGAAGTGTTGGATACTGATCAGATACAAAACAAAGAAGTATGGTGGCTGTCCACACTACCGCCAAATTTGTCAGACCCTAATTTTGTACTAGGATGGTGTGTGCGTCAACGCTTGTTAAAAAACAGTATGGAATGTGTTGTCTGCAATGAGCTGTGCACATTAAACAGATACGCTTAAGGATAGGACGGTCTCAGGTGGGTGCAATTTTATGCGGGAGGAGTGCGAAACCTGGCTGGCTGCGAATGCATCTGAAATTGGGGGTTTCGACGATCAAGGAGAATCCATTGTAGCTGAAATTGATGAAACAAAATATTTCCACAGCAAATACCACCTTGGACTGTGGAGAGAGGATCACTGGGTTTTTGGCGTGGAAAGAGAGAGTGGGAGCCAGACCGACGTGCAACAACATTACAAGAGTGCATGGAAAGGTTTATACCTCCAAGATCACTGATTGTATCAGATGGGTGGGCGACGTATGCCAATATAAGCTTAATAAGAAATGGTATACATTACTATTATGAACCCTCCATTGTGATGCATCAACAAAATTTTGTTGATCCAGATGACCCTGATGTCCACACACAGAATGTGGAAAAGATGTGGATGTGCGTGAAGCAAAAACTGAAAAGACAGTTTGGCACAAGCTGCGATCTTTTTCCCTTATATTTACATGAGTTCATGTTCCGCTACCGTTTTCGTGGAAGTGATATTTTTATAAAATTCATTGTATTCTTGGGGGAGAACTATGCATAATTTCATTTTCACACATTAAATTGTTAAAATTCTTCCATTTAAAAAAAAATTAAATTGTTTTAGTTTTTCTATTTTAAAAAATTGTTGTGTGTTATTTGTATTATACATGTGCTGGAATGAATACGTGCAATGTCATAAAAAAACAATACGAATAATTGTTTAAATAGCCCTTATAACCAGAATAAATGGATTTTTTCTTGGCCGACGTTCAAGTGGTAGTTTACCAATTAGACTTAGTCTTCATTAGAGTCAAAATGGAAAACAACTAAACTAAAAATATTGTAAGCTATTGTCTGTTGTAAATATTGGCAATAATTTTATAATTGACAGCCTTATAAATTTATATATTAATATTTGCATTTTTGTTTAGAATCTGGAGAAACTAATGCACCAGCCTCCAAAAAAACCAAATTGGAAGAACCCCAAGTTGATGGCTTAGAAGTACGCTTTGAATGGGAAGGGGATAAATCAAAGTGGGTTCGCTATGCTAAACGTTTAAACAAATCTTTATGTGATGCGTTTAATGCTGGCAAGAAACAGGTATGTAATGCTTTTTCTCCTTTAAGTAGATGTCCTGCATCTGCATTAACATTTTTATTTCTGCTGTTCATGAAGATTTACCGACCACATAGGCCTTCAAAACTGCACTCAAAACACATCTCTTTAAACTCTACTATCCTGACTGATTCCCTTCAATTGCGGATAAATGATGCTGCAGCTTGCTGTCAATGGCTTGATATGTAAAAGTTCTGGGATGGGTGGTGTGAATATACATTTGTTTTTGTTTTGTTGTTATATAGCTGTGTTTTAATTAAATAAATGTATGTAATTTTTTAATGTCATGTTATGTTTTATAATATTTTTATGTACAGCACGGTGAGCCCAGCCCTAGGCTGGGGTACCGCGTCGCGCTATATAAGACCACTAATAATAATAATAATAATAATGATAATAGATTTCTAGTAAAATTCTAAGACTTCATTTGTTGCAAATTTGGACTTTTTGAGTTTTAAGATTTCAGACTTTATTAACATGACATAAATTGAAAATTGAATTATTTGTATATGTCTTGTTATTTTTTTCTAATTTTAGATACAATTAAAAGTTCCAACTGGGGCATTATTGACAGTTGTTTTTGATAAGATGATACAAAAGAACAGTAAAACAGGGTGGGAGAGGAAAGTTCGAGTTGCAGTAAAGAACGACAAAGAGTCAGGTAAGCATTTCATTACTATGTTGTACTAAATTATAAATAAAAGTTTTAGTCTAAACTGTTGTGCATAAATAAAAATGTTACACCATTTTTCCAGATTATTATGTGTGGGAATGGCAAGATGATACAACCCAATGGTGTCCATACACAGTTCCACTTAGTGTAGAATTGGAAAAAGCTTTCCAGGGCGGCCTAGACTCTTTGACAACCAGTTCAAAACCATCTTCGTTTGAAATGGACCTAAAGAACATGACACAGACCAATGTTAAAACAAAATTCTCAAGATCTATCAGACGAACCATTAAAGGTACACCTTGTAAAAATATATCAACTTATATATTGACCTTATCACTCATTATAAGTAATATCAACTTATATATTGACCTTATCACTCATTATAAGTAATATTAACTTATATATTGACCTTATCACTCATTATAAGTCATTCAGCTTTGTCCATCACTCTGAAAGACACGTCCTCACACTGCTATAACTCAGCTCAACTGTCTTATCACACAGCTCTCCTAGCTCTCCTTATCTCAGTCAACTCATACTTTATTACCAGCAAAGCGTGGAAGACAACCGATCTGACAAAAACATAATTTTACTCTCCAAAAACGTGGAGCTCACATTGTCCTCTCAAAATACAATTCATTGTCCCCGTGGACAAAACATGGTCAACACCATTCACTGTTCACTCATGCTACCTCTCTGTTTTCATGTGAAAGCATAGTCCGTTACAATTGCCACATAACAAAAAAAAGAAGCATCTTAAAAAAAGATGTCGTCCTCGTCACCACTGGCACTTAAAGCCATGGCCTGCTTCATCTCATCCTTCCATTCATAGCAGTCCTCGTCACCACTGGCACTTAAAGCCATGGCCTGCTTCATCTCATCCTTCCATTCATAGCAGTCCTCGTCACCACTGGCACTTAAAGCCATGGCCTGCTTCATCTCATCCTTCCATTCATAGCAGTCCTCGTCACCACTGGCACTTAAAGCCATGGCCTGCTTCATCTCATCCTTCCATTCATAGCAGTCCTCGTCACCACTGGCACTTAAAGCCATGGCCTGCTTCATCTCATCCTTCCATTCATAGCAGTCCATGGCTTTGCGTTTCCCAAAATCATAACCCCCAGCTGATGTAAGTCATTCTCTACATTGTCAATCCTGGGAGCCATCTGCCCCCTTGGTTTCTTCCTGCATATCACTTTTGCTGCTCCACAATCCGGCATTTTCTCAAGGTGTCCTGTCCAGTGCCACCTGACATTTTTTAATTTTTCAAAAGACTCCCACAAAAATAAAGTCATAATAGAAAGTTAATCTATTTTTAGAAAGTGAAACTCCCTCAGACTATGAAGTTGAAGTTGATGTTCAGAATGAGAATGCGTCAGCTACAAAAGAAGAAATCAATGAGGAAGAGGAAGAAGATGTTCCAAAACCTAAGAGCGGAAGGGGAAGAAAAGGCAAAAGTGGTAGCAGTGCTGCAAATGGAAGTGGAAGGGATCCAACCAAATCAACTGGTAAAATTAATTTAACACTTTCTTCATTAAAAAAAAATTATTTTTTTTTTTGGTAGCAAAAGACTTTTCTTCAAGAAAAGAAAAATGAACACATTAATTTAGTAGGCACACACACATCCAAATGCTATACAGATAAACTGATTTTTATACCAGAAGTCTTTCATGCATTCATTCAGGTCCAACATGTTTTTTTTTTTAATTTGAAGTTCTTAAATTTTTTTTGACCAGTTAAACTGATCGTATGACTCTTTTTTTTTACAAGAAGAAATCAATGAGGAAGAGAAAGAAGATGTTCCAAAACCTAAGAGCGGAAGGGGAAGAAAAGGCAAAAGTGGTAGCAGTGCTGCAAAAGGAAGTGGAAGGGATCCAACCAAATCAACTGGTAAAATTAATTTAACACTTTCTTCATTAAAAAAATACTATACGGATAAACTGATTTTTATACCAGAAGTCTTTCATGCATTCATTCAGGTCCAACATGTTTTTTTTTTTTATTTGAAGTTCTTAAATTTTGTTTGACCAGTTAAACTGATCTTTATAGCTTTAATAAAACTGGGAAGCTAATAAATTTCTAGTCTTGTTTGAATTGAGTACACTCTTTTTTACCTAAGAGCGGAAGGGGAAGAAAAGGAAAAAGTGGTAGCAGTGCTGCAAAAGGAAGTGGAAGTGATCCAAAAAAAAAAAATGGTAAAATTAATTTAACACTTTCTTCATTAAAAAAATACTATACGGATAAACTGATTTTTATACCAGAAGTCTTTCATGCATTCATTCAGGTCCAACATGTTTTTTTTTTTATTTGAAGTTCTTAAATTTTGTTTGACCAGTTAAACTGATCTTTATAGCTTTAATAAAACTGGGAAGCTAATAAATTTCTAGTCTTGGTTGAATTGAGGACACTCTTTTTCGGGTGAATGTTTCAGGAAATCACTTTTTATGCGTAAATATTAATTAATTTTATTAATGTTTAATTTTTAAATATTTAGTGAAAACCGTGGTGGTGAAAAAGGGGAGTGCACCTGTAGATGATCTTTGCCCTATAGCAAGTAGCTCTTCAGTACATGAATCTAACAGAATAATTTGGGATTGCATGTTAAATCAGGTAATAACTTAAAAAACTATCAGCATCATCATTAATATATTTATGTTAAATTCTTATATATTCCATCATTATTCAACTCAGTATGTTTTCTTTTACATGAAAAGTAAAGAAAATAATCATTAATGACATTTTAAATGTATGTAATAAATTGTCTGGTTAAAGAGAAATTTGTTGTAGAATATTTAGATTCACACATTTTATTTTATAACTTTTCTTTTATGGTTTTACTAAAGTTGAATAACTTTTTGTTGCAGACCAATATTTCAAATAACAACAACAAATACTATTTGATTCAACTGCTCCAAGACTCTGTCAAAAATTCCTACCATGTCTGGCAGAGATGGGGGAGAGTCGGTTACAACGGTCAGACCAATTTGGTCAACTGTGGGACTGATCTAGAGGCAGCCATGAAAGTCTTCATCAAAAAGTAAGAAATATCATCTTGAGTTCCACCTCTCTTTTTTGATTACCTTATCACAATAGTTCTTTTTTACCATTCCAGTGTAATGTTGGGATTATTTCTCAGTGTCTCTAAATTGGCTTTGGCTCTTATAAAGAATATGGAGCTGAAAGTTAGTTTACAGAAATTTTACAGTAAATACTTTTTGAACTTCCTTATTTTAGGTTTAAAGACAAAACAGGAAATGACTGGAGCTGTAAAGATTCTTTTGATAAAGTACCTGGAAAATATGACTTACTTAAGATGGACTACTCAGCAGAGGTAAATGTTGTCTGTGCCGCCATTTTCTCATTTTGTAGTATTGAAAATATGTATTAAAAGACAACATATCAAAGTTTTTAACTGTAGCTTTCATAAAATTGCTTTGTCCGTTCAGTATTTTATGTCGTTTGTAACCATCATAGAATAAGAATTTGTCTTTAATTGTCTTTTTCAGATATTCTATTCATGAACTCATTGTACTCTCATTGTATGAAATTTAACTTGATATTAAATAAAACCAAACACAGTTGTCTCAACAAGACTATAAGTTAAACTAATTTAAAAACTATAAAATCTGATAACCGTTTTTCTTGCTGTAATGAACTATTAGGGCCAAGATCAAGTTGATGCCCCTAAAGTCAAGGAAGAAGGCACTGAAGAGACTCAAGCTCCAGACTCTAAACTTGACCAAAAAGTGCAGGTAGATACAGTAGTGTAGTCCTTGAGTGTGAATGGCAGTCACTTGACAACAGTGAGTTAGTTATGTCCAAAGTAAATGTGCCTATAGCAATGTTATTTATAAACATATTTTTATCATAACTTAAAAGAAATCATACTTTTTTTCTTCCAAGGATCTAATCCAGCTGATTTGTGATGTTAAGTCTATGGAAGATGCTGTGATAGAGATGAAATATGATGCAAAGAAGGCTCCATTAGGTACATCAAGTCTTAAGTACATTTTAAAACATCAATTGGTCTGTGCTGTACAGCTAATAATGATGTTGACAATTAAATGTCTAACATGATGTTACAAAAGGTTATGTTAGCATAATCCTTTGACACTGCCTCCAACAATTGTCAGTTAAAGCAGTGATTGATATTGCAGGGACGACTGGGTTAAAGGTCTCATTGTAATGACCACAGGAGCTCTTGATGTTGTCAACCATGATGAATTTCATTGAGTTTGTGTTGTGATAATATTAGATATCTTAATTTTTTTTGGGTGTGTTTTGTGATAAAATATCTTACTTTATTTTTTAACTACTCATTCCTATTAATTGAAGCATGTAATAATCAATATATTGAGTTAGCAATGATAGGTCTGGGCAACCTCATGCTAAAGAATCTATACACACAGTCCTCGAAGAGGCTGTTCCTAGGCAACCGTTTCGTCCCAGCTACTTCGTGAACTATTTACAAGGTAGAAACCCACTGCAGAAAACCCTATTGCAGGGTGTCCGACGCTTCCCTGTGATGGGTAGGGTGAGATATTAGAATTTAAATGCACCATGCCAAGGCCATTGCTGGTTTTGTGAGAGCAATAGCATTGCCTGACAGAATATGCTTGGGCTGAGATGACCTTGTAAAGTTGTCAATCAAGTGAAGTTATGAGCATGGGCTGTCCTAGCAGGAGGAGTTCTCCAACATGACACTTCATAGCCCGATAGTGGACTATTCCGGCTCTTGATGTGGGGTGGGGGGCGGGCGTTGCTTTGGGAAGACATTCAGATCTTTGGCTCAACGGCTCGTTGACGCCATTTCCTAACGTACATATTTAGTTAGCATCTTTTTTGTTGTTGTAAATAATGTGGCACTGATTAATTGGCAAGTAATAGGCCTAATTGGCCTTTTTGTTAATTAATTGGTGTCAGTTAATTTTTAGAAATCTATGCCTGTCAATGTAGAAAGGATGATTAAAGTGCAATTTGCCACTTTGCTTACCAGTACAGCCCTATTTGTTAACTTGGAAATATTTTGTATCATGCCAGGCAAACTAACAAAAGCACAGATCAAAGCTGGCTATTCTGCCCTCAAAGAGATTGAAGGTTTGATAGAGAAGAAAGACTTTGGTCGAAACCTATCAGATGCTTGCAGTGAGTTCTACACCAGAATTCCTCATGAATTTGGGTATGTTTCGAACTATAAAACAGACATTTTTCCTGAAATCGCTATTCACCATGTAAATTTGTTTGTAATAAGTAGTCCATGACCATCCAAATCTTATTTGATTGAAAAAATTCTCTCATTTCAACCATGAAATCAAGGTAGAGAAATAAAACATTTATTAGATTTGATAAATTTCAGTTATAACATTAATAGATATAATTTTTTAATAATGATCAAATGTGTAGTAAATCTTGTTTGGGCTATGAAGTAGCATTTACTTTTTGGGTGCAGACACAAAATTTTAGGGGGTTAAGCTATTCAAACATTACTTATGTATGATTTTAAAACCTTAGTTATAATTAGGCATGATGCTGAGTTAAGCTTGTTATGAGTGGGATCATTTGGTTAAATATCTTAGTTTTAAAATTGGTAGGGATTTGTATATTTTAAAGTGTCTTAATTAGTAATGGAAAGCTTTGCTGGTGCAGTAGTACCTTACTCAATAAATGCTCGCAATATTTTTTACTCAATCAACGAAGAAGATATTTTTAACAAAAATTTTAAATTGAAATCAAAGGTTTTCATATTATAAATAAAATCTCAGTATATTCTGATGTCATTTTTTTATAATTCAGAATGCAGACTCCACCTTTAATCAGAACACCACAGATGGTAAAACAAAAGATTGAGCTACTTGAAGTGAGTACCAGTTAAACAGTATATTCATACTTGGGAATGGAAGGAAGGTGATATAGTTTCAATCACCGGGTACCTATGTTATTGTCTTTAGTAGGAACTTTTAAATAACTGAATAATAAGGGTGGATATAATTTTTTTTTAAAATAGCTCATCAATCAAATGTATTTAAAGTCTCAAAAATTTAAGTACCAATATACCATAAAAGAATATTTTACAAAAAGGATTTTGAATATATATTTTTACATTAATGGTCCTTGCTGTTTTTTTAACATCTCTAAGCCTCACTTATTTAAACTTTTCACTTTGTAAAGTTAACCTTTTTTTCTTATTAGGCCTTAGAAGATATAGAGATTGCTATCAAGATGCTCAAAGGTGGTGACATGACTGAGAATCCAATTGACAGGCATTATCACCAACTTCACTGTGGATTGGAACCTGTAAATCACACAGCAGATGAATTTAAGGTATTGAAATGGACTCTTATAAAAATATTGTTCATGGCAAAACAATTAACACAATTTTTTTCTCTATTAATTTGTTATTAGCCATATTAACAGAACTATCCAAATAAAAGTATATTAAAAGATTCACTCTATTGCCATAGCCATATTTTAGCAGCATATACCCATTATGAACTAGGGTGGCATCAATAAATTTGGCTGGTTGACACTGTAAAATTCAGAATGGCTGTTTTGCAGATGAATCTGTAATTTGATGACTTCAACTTTTATGTATCATAAAACAGGAGATTAAAATTAAAAATCAGTGTGCATAAAAGTGATGCATTCTACAAAAGGGAACATCATGGTCCTGACTAGGATTTGAGCTTAAACTCACAAACTGTTGTCAAATGTGACTTAACTACCCAGCCACATGCAATTTTTTTTATCTTCTACATGAACCAACAAAAAATTTGATCTAGAATTCGTGTGAGGTTAATCTTTACATTTTAATTTTAAACCTCAAAGCTGGTGAAAAAATACCTGGAGCAGACGCATGCTTCTACACACAATCAGTACAAGCTCGAGTTGTTGGATTTGTTCAAGTGTGACAAGGAGGATCAAGACGAGACATTTATAGACTATGGCAATAGGTCAGTTAACCTCAGTTGTAGCTAAAATGTAGAACATGAACATGCATTTTAAAAAAAGGCTGCATTTAAAAAAAGAAATAAATTTGACATAATAATAGAATTTATAGTTTGTATTTATAGTTAAAGGGAAAAATCCTCAGATTTGCTTTTAAAATGAGACATATTTATATTTTTTTGTGTATTTTAGTAGGCCACAGAATGTTTGGCATTTCAAATATTTAAAAAAGTGTTATTAGTTAATTTCCATGTTAAATGCTATCAGAAGAAAAACCAAAACCTAAATTATTTCTTTGCATGTGAATGAATTTGTTTCTTAGGTCAACTTAAGTTACATTTTTTATATTTATAGGATGCTGTTATGGCATGGGTCAAGGCTGACCAACTGGGCTGGCATCCTAGGCCAAGGCCTTAGAATAGCCCCTCCAGAAGCACCTGTTACTGGCTACATGGTGAGTGGCTAAGTAGGACAAAACTAAAATACAGACACCGTGTTAAAAACTTTTTTCATCAACAGTCTTATTATAATTAGATCCAGCATTTTTGGTTCTATGAAATATCCATCAACTATGAACAGAAGCTCGACTTGACTGTACAGACCCTTACAACAGATAATTTTATAATTTGTGACATCCCCAGTATGTGACAATATTTTTCCATTCTGATATTTTGTGAAAATAGTTATTCATATAAATATATTCATTTGTCATTTCCAGTTTGGTAAAGGTGTGTACTTTGCTGATATGTCTAGTAAAAGTGCCAACTATTGTTTTGCAACCAAAACTAAAAATACTGGACTCCTTCTTCTTTGTGATGTAAGTATTTGTTGTTCACTTTTGGCTTAGATGACAAAAAACGGTTTCAAAGCAAAAAATTAATTCTGGACATTTTAAGAATTATGAAATCAAATGAAAGGGATGAAAGAACATTTCTTTTGAATCAAACTCAACCGAATGAGAGGGTCTTGTCAGTAATACACATGAGTATACCGGATCTGTGTATTATGACTGATGTGGATGGACATGACATGTGTATACTTGATCTCTGTATTACAACTGATGTGGATGGACATCAGTATACTGGATCTGTGTATTACGACTGATGTGGATGGACATCAGTATACTGGATCTGTCCATCCACATCAGTGGTCTTTTGTGGGATAAACCAGATTGGTGTCGATGCTAACCAGCATGCACCAGGGGCACCTGGAACAACACAACAAAAAAAAATGCAGTTTAGCTGAATTTTTTTTTGTTTACAGCTGCCGAAAAAGACTAATTTATAATGAAAGCCCAAAAAAACCATTTTATTTTTTTTAAATCTGTCATCTCAAAGTAATTTTAAAATATAAATAAAGTTCGCCTAATTTCAATTCAAAAAAAGAAAAGAAAAACAACAAAAGAAAAGATATTATTGGCAATTACTCATTTCCTTATGTTGGTAAGATTGAATGTTAACAGGTCTCTTGTTGTCTTCTTAGTAATTCAATTTCTTTTTCTCCTCTTTTTTAAAAACCAAGGTCTCACTTGGAACAACAAATGACAAACTTGCAGCTGACTACACTGCTGCAAAATTACCAAAAGGCAAACACAGCGTGAAAGGGGTGGGGAGGGTGGCACCTGATCCAAAAACATACGTCACACTGTAAGTAAAATCTTTTTATTTACAAAATCACTAAAATACAAAACTAAAGCTGACACCTTTCTTTTCCAGATTGCTTTTTAGAATTTTAATTTTACTAATTTGGTTTGTAGGCCTATTTGTGTAAAGCTGACAAGTGAATAAATAAAACATATGTTCCTATCAACAGTCCTGATGGCCTCACTGTTCCAGTTGGGAAAGGTATTGACGTAGGCAGTGCCACAGCCAACACCTTGAACTACAATGAATTTATTGTATACGATACCAGACAGATCAGGATGAAGTACTTGGTAAAGGTCAAGTTTAATTTCAAGTAGCAAGTCTTACATTTCATACCATCGCCTGTTTACATTTTTTTTGTTCTCTTCTGTATATTTGTTGATTTTATATTACTTGTATGTAAATGTATGAAACAATTTCAGAAATTACCGGTGGTTACTTGCTGAATTTTATTTTGGCTTGGTAATTAGACCTGAAGTGTTTGGTTTTAACTGTAGTGAACAGGAGAAAAGTCCATAGTTCTTGTCTGATTTTATGATCATGTGCAGGAAAAACTTGCAACGAAATCTACTGTAAAATGTTGAGGTTTGCTGTAAAATGTAAAGTTACCGGCAGAAATATGCCGCCTTTTATTAACATTACCAGGGGCATCTTTGTTGATGATAAGCGGCTGTTTTAATTCCATAATTACTTTGAATCTAATGAGTTTTTCCTTGTTTTAAATTTGTGACTGAAATGTTGTTTTAAAAATTAAGAAATTCTAATAGCACCAACATTCTATCCCCCAAATTATTATACATTTTGAGAGAACTCAGATATTTCCGTCCATCCATGTTATTTAATATTAGAAATTCAAAGTTTTGTCAGACTATAAGTTGGTGGCCCCTGGTTAAAAGGAGCTTCTGGTAACTTCAATAATGAACTTGGCATTTTATTAGTTCATGTCAGTGCTGTTTTATTAAAAAAGTTTTAGATTCATATAACAATTAGCGTGTATTTCAGATTTTTTTATAGGTAGTATCATTTAACTATTTCATAAATGATCCTTCCATACATTCCTTACACTGCAATCTCTTCACATTGGTTTTTGTTCAGAGTAACAGAACTTTTTTTTTTTAAAGTCCAAAGATGGAAAGTGTAGTTTGCCATGTACAGCAGTCTGACCTTGCATTGAGAAATGTGGGCAGGGCTTCCCAAACATTGTGCACCTGGTACAGTGGTATTGATTAGGATGCTTCCTTAAATATTAGCTTCATAAAGAGCAGTTTTCCTGAATAAAGAGCTTAAATTGTTCATAGTTGATAGCAGTGTATTCAAACTCAGATCAACTTGAGTTTCAGAGAATTCAAAATTGGGTGTTTTTGTGTGTGCACTACTGACTGTATCATCAGTCTGGTGAAAGACTAGAATCATCCCACAAGTAAACGCAAGTTTATTCTGAGAAACTTGAAAATGGTTGAGTATTATTATTGAAACTATAATTATAAAACTATCCATAGACTTTATATCCAAATAACTCACATCAATCCGGTGAAGTTAAAATCCCTCAGATTATCTTACATACTATCAAAAAATTGTTTAAAAAATTTTGATTGATTGTAAGTTACTGAACTATGTAATTCTTAATATTTTTTTTTCTAAAATAAACATAACTGTAAAAAAAAAACAATAATGTGTCATGAGTTGAGTTACGTTAGCATGTTTAAAAAGGATAAATGGCTGAATGTATAATATAGCGTATATATTCCTGTGTTGTGTAATGGTACATTTTACTGCAATTTCCTGCGCCTGGTGACAAACTTTAAGCAAATTATGTTTTCTTGTGAAATGATGAACAGCTCATCTTTCTTTAACAACCTCGAAATTTCCCCAAACTAGATTTAAGTTCATTGGCCACTAATTGACCTTAACATACAGGATCAGCTTAACCTGGATGCCTAGTATAAACCTGAATGTCGAGTGTAAACCTGGATGCAGAATGTAAACCTGAATAAAAGCTTTATTCAAGTGTATAAATAAGTTAGCAAACAGCTTAAAGTATGTGAGAGTTTTTTTGGTTTTTTTTTTTGCATAAGCTTTGTCTGTTTAAGCACACAGAACTATTTTTGAAAACTAATTGATTGAGTATCCACCGTTATAATTTTGTTTATGACCTGTTGATCACATAAAGTTTACATTTAAAACAAACAAGCAACATAACTGTTTTTGAATAGTCAGTACATTGGGTGAAATTGTTCCCTGAGAGGCCTTTAAGATTGATAGTTGACCAGTCCTTGCCGCCATGTTTAATTTTCATGTCAAGATTGACTTTGACTTAAGACCTGTATGTGGTTTTCCTGTTCAACTATTCAGGGATGAGGAGATGATACCTCAAAACAGATAACTGAACAGTTGCTGAGCTCTCAGCTCGGGTAACTATAGACTATAGAGTTGATGATCTCTCAGTATGGGTAACTATAGAGTTGATGAGCTCTCAGTATGGGTGACTATAGAGTTGATGATCTCTCAGCACAGGTAACTATAGAGTTGATGATCTCTCAGCACCGGTAACTATAGAATTGATGATCTCTCAGCATGGGTAACTATAGAGTTGATGATCTCTCAGCACAGGTAACTATAGAGTTGATGATCTCTCAGCACCGGTAACTATAGAATTGATGATCTCTCAGTATGGGTAACTATAGAGTTGATGATCTCTCAGTATGGGTAACTATAGAGTTGATGATCTCTCAGTATGGGTAACTATAGAGTTGATGATCTCTCAGTATGGGTAACTATAGAGTTGATGATCTCTCAGTATGGGTAACTATAGAGTTGATGATCTCTCAGCACGGGTAACTATAGAGTTGATGATCTCTCAGTATGGGTAACTATAGAGTTGATGATCTCTCAGTATGGGTAACTATAGAGTTGATGATCTCTCAGCACAGGTAACTATAGAGTTGATGATCTCTCAGTATGGGTAACTATAGAGTTGATGATCTCTCAGTATGGGTAACTATAGAGTTGATGATCTCTCAGTATTGGTAACTATAGAGTTGATGATCTCTCAGCACGGGTAACTATAGAGTTGATGATCTCTCAGTATGGGTAACTATATAGTTGATGATCTCTCAGCACAGGTAACTATAGAGTTGATGATCTCTCAGCACAGGCAACTGTAGAGTTGATGATCTCTCAGCACGGGTAACTATAGAGTTGATGATCTCTCAGCACAGGTAACTATATTGTTGATAATCTCTCAGCATGTGTAACTATAGAGTTGATAATCACTCAGCATGGGTAACTATAGAGCTGATGATCTCTCAGCATGTGTAACTGTAGAGACCGATCGCGGGATATTCTGATTTCAACCGAAACTAGGCCGAAAGTTAAAAATGACTTTTGGTCGAAACCGAAAATACACCGAATGTTAAAAAATTACTCGAAACCGAAAGCTTAAAGAGACTTTCTGCCGAAGCGAAAATGGAATATTTAGATATTTTAAAATTCGTTCCCGCATACATTCTGCATACATCGAAAATGATGGGAAAAAGTATCAATATTTACATTCTTTTTATAAAAATGAGATAATCGTGATATTAATAAATAAACATCTAATATAGGGGTCTCAAACTCGCGGCCGGAGGGCCATTTGTGATAAGCAATACGATATTTTGCGGCCCGCTACATGACAGCAAAGTTTAGTGTTAATGGGGCTGGCGTGTTTTCCCCATTCTCATATCTATAACGTGACTCTCCGCGACGGTTTCAGTCGAATCTCACCGACTAGTCTAATTCTGATTTCTTGTATTTCTATCTATATGATTATAATGGTAAGAACCGTTTTAAAATCGGAATAATTTTTTTTTATTTTATAGCTAAAAAGCTCATAAAAATGAGACAAACATGGCAAAGAGTGTGGCTTAGAGAAAAGTTTTTAAAAGTAAGTTGGCGGGTAATGCACACACATAATTGTGTAAATCGTAGCAATCTGATACATTATCAAAGGATCCATATTGAAACTGCCGCTAGTGTTTACGAGTGAGGGAAATTCCGAGGCTGTCAGCCTGGTCATTTTCAAAATCTTCTTCTAATGCCTTTTAAACCAGTCTGGAGCAATGAACATCCACACGAATTATCCACTCATCACAGTCCTGTGCTTTCCTTTCCAGTTGTTTCCAGGTGTATCCCATATTTTGCGCTTCTGCCTCCTGCTCGCGTCTTCATGTATTCTTTGTCTTTTCTCTCTTTCCTTTTCCCTGTGGATTCAATGTTAGGAATTGTCTGGTGGTGCATCTGGAGGTTTTTGGGAGAGTATGTCCTATCCATCTCCATCTTTTCTTTAAGATGTCTTCATCGATGGGCACCTGGTGAGTCTTTTCTTGTAGATCTTTGTTGGTGATAATATTTGGCCATTTGATGTTCAAGATCTTTCTAAGGCATGTGTTTATTAATGTATGTACTTTCTGCGTAATGCTCGCCGTTGTTTTCCAAGTTTCTGCTCCATATAGTAGGACAGTCTTTCAAAATAGGGTTAGTCAAATAAGCCTTTACTACGATAAAAATTCAAAATTCATTCTACCTACAATAGCTTCTTCCTTTGAATCAATAATTCATAAATAAGGCCTGCTCCTGCCTACTGCTCAAATGTCAAATGATCGGAACAAGAATCCATTAGCCTTGTCAACATATGAAAATCAAGAGAAATGACAAAGCGTATGATCCTGGAGTAGGACCACCAGACCCACTCCAATATATATATGGGCCCCCGGCCAGCCAATGGGAATCGGGGAATCATCAGGAACTTGTGGAGAAATCCGGAGAAAGACGAAAGTAAAGGAGACGAGGATTAAATATGGAAACACTAAAGATTGTATCGGTCCTGAAATCTGGCAAATGAAATTGATCTTGTATCAAATATATAAATAATAATAATAATAATAATAATAATAATAAGAAAGTTTATTAAAGCTCGAAGCACGGTACAAAGTCAACCATATTATAAAGAGAAATAAAAACAATCTAAAATTTACGACATTTAAAAAACAGACGCAACAATATAAAACTACATAAGAGCATACCAAGTCAAAGTCTTTCATCTCGTTTCAACCATAAGCAACACATAATAACATATATATACACACAAACACACATCAATATTGACAGGCTACGTTTACAGCCGCGGAAGCAAAGGACGGTAGCAAGCAAAAGCTGCGCCCTGGGCAAATTCTGAATATAGGCAACCTCCTCCCAAAGAAATGACTGTATTGATAAACATACTTTGTATACACGCACACACACACACGCACGCACGTAAACACACACAAGGCGAATCGTAGCGCCATTTAAGATTGGCCTGGTTAGGTTAAACATGGTAAGACCTTAGCCAAAAAGCTTCACTTACCGCCGGACTTAGTCAAATGCCTTGTTGGCACCGGTCTCGTTGTCACCGGTCTTGTTGGCACCGGTCTTGTTGTCACCGGTCTTGTTGGCACCGGTCTTGTTGTCACCGGTCTTGTTGGCACCGGTCTTGTTGTCATCGGTCTTGTTGGCACCGGTCTTGTTGGCATCGGTCTTGTTGGCACCGGTCTTGTTGTCACCGGTCTTGTTGGCACCGGTCTTGTTGGCACCGGTCTTGTTGGCACCGGTCTTGTTGGCACCGGTCTTGTTGGCACCGGTCGTGTTGGCACCGGTCTTGTTGGCACCGGTCTTGTTGGCACCGGTCTTGTTGTCACCGGTCTTGTTGGCA
>CAXITT010000113.1:134001-151934 GCA_964033795.1 Lymnaea stagnalis | reverse complement strand
TGGCACCGGTCTTGTTGGCCCCGGTTTTGTTGGCCTCGGTCTTGTTGGCACCGGTCTTGTTGGCACCGGTTTTGTTGGCACCGGTCTTGTTGGCACCGGTCTTGTTATGTTAAGGTGACCAAATCATGAACTGGACAAAAACGGGACACGCCCAAGAAGAGTTTGGGGGGGGGGGATACCCTCCAGCTAAAGAGGGGTCCGGGGGCCTCCGCCGGAAACTGTTTATTGAAATATGCTCATTTTAACTATTTTGAGAACTAAATTTTTTTAAAAATTTACCTTCACTTTTGTAGTTTAATTTCAACTCTGAGGCATATCGTAAACGAAAGCAAAAATTTTGCAGTGAATACTTATTTATTATACATATAAGATCTATGGCAGGGACACTGTCGTTTACGCAGCGTCGGCAGAGTGGTGGAGTGGGGAACAGTGCAGCCATCACGCGAGCCCACATCACTACTGGCACTGGCTACACAGCTAGCCAAAATATTATTTGAAGTTATATTATAAATTAGGAAGTTTTGGTGATTTGAAAATGTGTTTTGATTTATAAACGGGACATTTCGACGTCCCGAGAGACTTTTTGGGGACTTTTTTTACGGGACGTGTGGTCACCTTAAGTTACTAGAGCCGCGGTGCTAGGTGCAGCATTAAGTCACGTGTGTGTGGTAGGTTTACATCAATGTATCCATGGTTACCAAAAATTTGTTAATAAGGGAAACAACTTTGACACGTTTCTTTTTCTTTCGTTTTAAATTTTTTAAATTTTTTAATTTTATAAAGCATTTTATGATGCTAAATCAGTGGTTCTAAAACTTTTTTTTCGGACACCTGCCCCTTTGTGACGTAACCACATCTCTACTGCCCCCCCACCCCTGTCTGATATGCAATGCTAAAAACGAATTCTTTAGCTTGAAATTAATTGAAATGTTGAGTTTATTTTTTTTTTGGTTTACGTATAATAAATGGATGGGCCCTAAACTAACTTTCCATTTCCAATGCCAAACACGCCTATATTGTAATATTTTGAAATAGTTCTTGCCAAGTATCAAATATTGGCAATATATTTTCAATATCTATATTATCTTCGCAAAATTAGGTGTGTCATGTGCTCAGTTTCGTCTCGATAGGTTGACGGAAAGTGGGTCAATTAGCCGTCCGAATATCTTGCCAGCCACGAAATATTAAGGATTGAAAAATATAATGTGGTTCAAAGATGATAAAGATTGCATTAAATGCTTACGTTTAAATAAATAAATAAATAAATTGGAAGATAGCCTATATACAAAGTTTACTAAGAGGCTGGTGTGAGGCCCATCCGCCCCGCCCCCCCCCTCTTAAGGTTAAATACCCCCCCCCCAGCCATCAATTAGACTTAGTTTAGTTAATGACAGGCTACTGCTGCCCAACGAACCTAGCATAAGAAAGTATCAAGTATATTATAGTATAAGTACACGCCAGTATGCGGACATTAAGGAAAAGGTTTACATGGCACTGAGTGAAAAAAAAACAACAAAAAAAAACGGAAGTTTATTTAATCATACTTTTCTTTTGTTTGGCACATATTTAAACTGCAATATTTTTAGTAGTGAGCAGGAGCGTAACTTGGTTTTTGACGCCCTTGGCTAATTTATTTTTGGCGCCCTTTTGTTTAAATAAAAATTTAAAAAATAGAGATTTAGTGGCGCCCTTTTGAACTGGCATAGGCCGGCAACTGCCCCAATGCCAAGCCGTTGCTATTTTTCAACGTTTTTTTTTAAATTTTTTTTTTTTTTTTTTTTTTTTTTCAATTTTTTTCTTTTTTTTTTTTTTTTTACAAAATTATTCCCCAGGTACCCAGGAGGGTCTTGAATGCCCGAGATCTGGGGATATTTCCCAAAGTTGGATGGCACCGGAATCAGCTGTTATTATGAAACTAAACTTTGGCGCCATTAGTAAAAACTTGAGATTACATAAACCTAACAGTTACAGACAGCACGTAGAATATTGTGAGTAAACAAAGTTTAGCAAAATGTTAACACTACTAACATCATAAAAGTATTAGGTATTTTTAATAATTGTTCGCATACTATCATCACTGATCATTATCTTCGGCGGACCATACCACCACTTACAGACTTACATTTACTCATTTACATGTAGGCCTACGGCCTACGCCTACGCCTACATGTACCACTGTCACGGTTATTAAAAAAAAATAATTAATTCTTAATTGTAAACAAAGTCACAAAGTGTCTTACCTTCTATTAAATGTAGTTGATTTAGATAGGCCAAGTAAAAGTATTAATTATTTATCATTTAAAATTGAATTTATGCCCTGGCGCAAGGCCAAGGGCTTAAATACACAGTGGTCGTCGCTAGTATTGTTAGTAGTAGTAGGCATAGGCTTACACTTACATTTAAATGATTTACTGTAGTATTTACATAACTTAGTTGGTAGTTACATTTGGTATATCATAAGTCATAGTAATTAATTATATTAGTATTAGTAGGATACTAATAAGTACATCGAAAATCATTTAATTATTTAATATGTTAAAGTTAAATCAATAAAATTTAATCATGTGGATGTTTTTTGTTAGTCTTCTAATTTTGATAATATAAGGTTGCCAGGTGTTCACTATTTGAGCGGATAGTCCTCTTTTTTACATTACATTATGTTCACTATTTTTGTTCACTAAATTAAATCAAAAGCTTTATCTGATGAAATGATACATAATCATATAATCTAAAGCTGTTCAGTCTAAAGGAATAAGGATAGGAGAATCGCATTTTGTCTTTCTTTTCATAAGTTAGAATGAGACAAAGATCGAATATCCAATGAACTCGATAATCCAAAAAATTTATCAATCATACCCAAATGCTTCACAAGACATTTAATAAAAGGATATAAAATTATTTACATACTATTTGTCTTAACTCGCATTTACCTATTATTTTTATATTATACTTTTTTTGTAGTTGGATAGGTATGTTTTTGAACACTCAATAACGTATCATCATTTGAGGTTCAATGAGTACTAACCTCAATATGCAGAGCGCAAATATGTCAAATCAAAGATTTCGTTGAAGCATTATAAACATAAAAGTTAATCATTGTTTTTATGTAAATACTATTTGCTGTGTTCTAATTAAATCACCATGTAAATAATATTAGGTTAATCTTTAGAAACAGCTATCAGTTGAATAAGTTCTCAGTATAAAACACAAATACATAGCTTCAGTGAATTTAGCAAATGTTAAGAATTTGTGAATTCAACGTAATTTTTTTTTACTACTTAACCCACCCCTCGCTTGTCCGTTATTTTTTGGAAGCAGTCCTGGCAACCCTATTTGATAATAATAATGTGATGTATTTAGAATTTATTAAATCTATCGATAAGCTTGCTACTGTTTGAGGAATACAGAGTACAACTCTAAGACCAATCACAGTACTGTCAGTGCGGGAGTAATATTTAAACATTTATTTATCGCAAGTTGTGACATGCACATCTTAAAATGAGATTTAGAGACCGAAATAATAGGCAAATAAAAATTGATAGCAGTAAGAAAAGCTTTAACAAACACCTCGCTAACCTAACCTCTCCTCCACCTCTGCAACCCCTTCATCACTTGCCTTTTACCACTCAAAGTCAAACTGCCCTAATAAAAATATCTCTACTAAACTATTTTCTACACCAGACCATACTTCTTTAACCTCTACCCCAGGGGTTGTCAAATTTTTTTAGCCATTATTACTGGGCATTACACTGGGGTTACAATGCGTCCGGGTTTCCTCAGACATATCCTCTTTTTAGCCCCCTGTCTGGGCGGCTTTCCTGAAATATAGCCTTTGTCGGGGTTTTTCCCCTGTTCGTCCCAAATCAATACCTTCTTACTTAATTTTCATGTTATTTTATATAAAATTCTGTTCTGTGAACTGTACGCGCACGCCAGAAAAATTTAGTACAATAGTAAGGGTTACTTAGGTAACCACCAAACTTTGGTTTCCGGAAGCCATTTTTGTAAACATAACGGTAGCGTGAATTCAGAATAAATGATATATAATTTATTTTTCAAGTTAAATAATAAATATTTGATTTAAAAGATGCCCAAACATGTTTATGTACAGACGAACTAAATACCCAATACCCAGCCAGGTTTTCGTGCAGGTCCATATGACTGGGAATCTGCATGTTTGACATGCGGTAGCGGAAGTATGCTATATCTCGGTTGTCAATAATACAATACGGATTTAAAGGAGCGCATTGAAACGCAGAAGGATGTTAAGATTATTCTTGGAAAAACGTCATCTACCAAAGTTTTTCAAAACACCAGATTTGGAACGCTATGAATCTGTTTCAGCAGCTGAAGGCATATTGGCGTATCACATTGTCAACCACCATCAAATCAATAAATTAATGGACTGCGGTTGTCGCTTATTAAAAACAATTTTACCTGGTTCTGATTTTGTATGAAAATATTAGTCAGAGTAATGTAAGGTGTACTGAACACTCACTTTATACAAGTTTATAATTGAAACGATTTGTGATTAGAACAATATTTTATGTTGTTTAACTTTTATTTGTACTAATCATTGGCGTAGGCTACACCGTAGGAGCTGTCTACTGGTTGGTAACCGGATTTGATAACTATTTTGATTGTCCTCTTTTATATCTGAGGACTTATGGTAAGCTACATTACGCAAAAATATATTTTTTATCCCACCGCTACCCCCACAACTTGAAATGAAGAAACTCATTTACTATTTATTTTTTATTGCTTTTTTTTAATCAATTTATCCATAGAATACACTAGTCAGACGCAGTGTTGCCAGAAATATTTGTTTCTTATAAAGGAATGTACTTAAAATATAATTTTATTTATGTCTATTGAGCCCCCATTGCCTCTAAGTTTGGGGTAATTTACCCAAGTTCGTCGACCCTTGCCGCGCCCTATCCTCCAACACCCTTCCTTGCACTTCCTATTTTCTCACCCTATTCACTTAATTTTCCATTAATTCTAAATTATACTATTTTAAAAATTCTTATTCTAATAACTCCACAGTTTTCAATCTCAACAAGCAAGATATCCCTTAAAAAAATGAGGCGTTCATCAAGAGTTCAGCTAAAAAATGCTAAGGATACAAATTGTAAAATAACAGCAAAAACTGATAAGCAGGTTACCTTAACATCAAGCCGCATGGGCCTTAAAAGAAATTATGACACTGCATGGGATGCAGAACCAATGACAGAATTGGATGCAAATAAAGTATTAAAAGGAATTTTTGATAAAGAAATTATAAAGGACCAAGGAAATGACCAGATAAAGGACCACGAAAATGACCAAGAGGAAGTTTTTGACTATTTAAAGATCCGAGAACAAAACTTGAGAGAAAATAAACTTTTCTTAGAAAGTCTTAGCATTAAGACAGCAAAGGAAATGCTGCAGACACACGCAAATAAAAAATTAGTTTCTCAAACTTCGTCAATTTTTAAAAAGAAGTTTGAAAGGGAAGTGAAAAATACTTCAATTCGCAAAAGCTTACGGCTTCAACGTATCAATCCTAACGGTGTTCCACTTCCTGAACCAGAGCCGGTGGAAGAATCAGTTTCTGAAAAAAGACTTCCTGTTGGACCTCTCTCATTCAAAGATTGCACATTTTCTAAAGATATCTCAGATGATGACAAAATGAAAAAGGATGTTTCTTCATTGATATGTAGTCTTAAAGTTAAACTGCCGTCGACAGGGAAGCCTTCATTTAACATGAAACTGTTTAAAAGCAGTATAGAAAAAGCAAGCATCAGTGAAAACAGGGTAGCCAAAGTTTTACCTGGTCGATTATTTTCTCTAGGTTGGCATCCCTCTCCAGAATCTTTAATCGCAGTCGCAGGAGATAAGTATGGTCATGTCGGCCTGTGGAACGTATTGGCTCATTCTGAAAGAGATAACTCGCTAACCGTGTTTAAGCCACATACAAAAGTAGTTAGTGATTTGTCAATTATCACATCATCACCTCACAAACTGTTCACTTGTAGCTACGATGCCACCCTTCGTTGTGGAGACTTCGAAAAGGGAATATTCGATGAAGTGCTTTCGGTCCCTGAAGAAGATGATGACCTTCTCCGCAATTTTAACTTTCTCGACTCACCCCACACAATGATTGTTTCTCAATACAGCGGCAATGTTTCTTTGGTTGACATCAGGACCCCAACTTCGACGGCAGAACATGTGTATCGGGTCAGTAAGAAAAGCCTTCGCACCGTGAGTGTTCATCCTGTCGAGTCCCACTATTTTATCGCGGCTGGGATTGAACCCGTCGTTAACTTGTGGGACATGCGTTCACTTCGCACTAAATCGCCAAAACCTGTTCAGAAGTTGGAAGATCATTCCAGAGCAATTTCAAGTGCCTATTTTTCTCCCACCGGACACAAAATCCTTTCCTCTGCTGCTGATGATGCAATATGCGTGTATTCTGTTGAAAGAGGGATGAAGCTGGTTCTCTCTAAACGTATCCGCCATAACAATCACACGGGCCGCTGGTTGACAAAGTTTCAGCCGCAGTGGCACCCCACTGTGGAGGACATCTTTGTAACTGGATCGATGAATCGTCCCAGAGAAATTGAGGTTTTCAATGCAGATGGTACACTTGTAAAGTCTCTCTCTAATACAGATGTCCTAGGATCGGTGTGCAGTTTAAATGCATTCCACCCCAGTGAAATTTGTACACTTGTTGGGGGAAACTCCAGTGGCAGGCTCCATATCTTCATGTAGTTTCTTTATTGATGAATCACATTCAGATTTGATATACATATTTTATGGTCAATTTCACAAATTTATTGTTTGCATGTGGTCATCCAATTATATTGCCAGGGCATCCCACCGCCCGCTAATCCTTCTCCATATTAAAAAAAACACTATGGCATTTCTTCCCTGTGCCCCGTGCATTACATTTTAATTATAAATTAACTTCAGTTAACAAAATTTTTTTTTTAAACTAAAGGCGAAAATTTCATCCCATTTTCCAAAATCAAAACTTATTTCATTTCTTTCAAAACATTAAATCAACCTTGTGTAATTTCATACTTGGGGCAATGCCCATGAAATACGGTTATTTATATAAAAATTATAAAATTAAAAATTAACACTACGTCCTCCCCACGTGATGAATGCATCCTCAACCCATGTAACATGTGGATGACTTGATATTATAGAAATATGGAGACTGAAAGCTGATTGATGCTACAAGTTGTATGATGGAATTACATTAAAGTTTCTATCATTATTTTTATTATTTGTCATGAAATCAAGATGTTTAACTATCAAGGTTAACTACCTTCAATTTCTAAATGTTTAACATTTTAATATGTTTATAAAGTTTTTATATTATGTATATGGACTTAGATGAGCAAAATATGGTGGACAAATTTAATTATTAAAAAAAATTTCACTCCAGCTGAGCATGATGGGGGGTTGAGATTGTAAAATTTTGGGAATCATTCAAAGTATTTTATATAAAAGCCACTGCAGCTACCGGTCTCAAATTTTGCATTTAATTAGCCATAAGCCTACTAAACATAATAACTTTGAGACTTTTGGTAAAAAGATAGCCAAACTTTTTGTTTTTCATGTCCCTTTGGTGCTGTTTAGTTTTTGTTTGGCCGCACAACTTTTTCTTAAAAAATTTCACTTTGAATAAATATATTTTTTTCCCTGATCAATTTTAACCTTAACTGCTCTGTCATTATGGTCTTAAACCATATTTAAACAAGTATACACAATTTTAAAACAATTGAAGAGGTAGATTTTGAGAAAAATTAAGAAAAACATTAAGTATCCCATTAAAATTTATTTTGAGATAAATAGAAATTAAACTTATTTGAAGAAATTTAAAACTCATGCATAATATAAGAAAATAAGCTTCATTATATTCAGCATAAAAATCAATTTGCATATTAATAAGCAAAAACTTCATGCAAAACTCTGGAAAATAAATTTTCAGGGACAAATATGCATCTTCCTCCCAGTGGAAATTTTTTTTTTTTTTTTTAAATTTACAACAAAAAAAAAAAAAAAAAACATTTTTTTCAAAAAAAAAAAAATAATTTAACAATATTAATAAAAATTAAAAATTCAAAATAGAATAATACATAATTTATAAAAAATAGGAAGATATATTTTTAAAATGTATTAGTACGCAACATCAAAAATCAGCCCCTTCAGGTATTTATTGCAGACCCCCTGACTCTAACTAAACTCTCCATTTCTTTTTCTGCAGCTTTGTTCCTAACCCTCCTTCCAAATACTTCATTATTTTCTAATGACTTCTAGGTTTTATAAATGCAGAAGCTGTCCCTTTTATTTCCAAGTAGATGGGTTTGCAAATGATGCAGCCACAGCCTGTCTATTTAGAGTGTGGACACTGTCAGATTTTGTGTCAGCCTTTACCGCTTCTCAGCTTGCAAAAAAAAAAACCCAGCAAATATACTGCAAGTCCACAGCTTTTTTTTCTCATCCTGTAGAAGATGAAGAGACTGAGAACTGCAAGAAGCATTTATTATTAATCTTGTTATTTTTTGCTTTGGTTAGTGTGTTTAATCACAGAGGTGAGTGAGCTGGGGAAGGGGGGGGGGGTGTTGGAGCCTCTAGTTTGCCAGGATTTTTATTCTTAGAGTGTAAAAATGCTTTTCTTCTGTTGTAACTTAGGCTGCCATTCAGTGGCCCTGGTTTTCATTTGTTCCATGCACATTTAATCAATGAATTTTAAGAAAATTGTTTTGTTGTTTACATTACATTTAACATGATTCACAGCATGGGCAGCTCCACCATTAATTTTTGTGTGGAAGAAATAAAAATACTCTCTAATATATCATTTTTTACTTATTAATACTAATTAATGGCTATGAAGTCTGAGCCAATTTGTATATTTATTGTAAGTTGTTACATATCCCAAAGAAGGATTGGTCCTTCAGTTGTTGGATGAACTCTACGTTTGATATCCTCGTTCAATTCTCTTGCTAATGAAGTTGAATAAATTCAGTTGTGTTCTGCAGTCAATAATGTTCTGTTATTAATGTATGCCCACATATTCTCATAATCACACCAATACAGGTATTTACTTAAAATCAATTTAGAACTTTTCACTTTTGAATACCTAGATATTTGTTCATTAAAATTTAATATATGTATTATTTAAAATAAAAATTGATGTTCCCTTTTGGTTCACCGGACGTGGCCACTGGTTCCCAGCTGTATCATTCACACTTGATGTTCCTTTTGGGTTCACCAGATGTGGCCACTGGTTCCAAGCTGTATCTTTACATTTGATGTTCCCTTTGAGTTCACCAGATATGGCCACTGGTTCCAAGCTGTATCTTACACATTTGATGTTCCCTTTGGGTTTACCAGATGCCTGAAGAGAGGGGGGTTTGCTGGCCAGGCTACCGGCTTATTCTACGAAAACAAAAATCCCAGGTCTTGTGAAAAAGTATGAAGTGAATACTTAAAGGAGATAATCGGAAATTCTATACAAATACAAAATAACAAATGAAAGATAGCGTAAAAATATATATTTATAAAAAAAACCCATCTCAATATGGCTTCTAGCACTAGCTGGAGCTGTCATGTGATATAGAGGGAGAGAACTCCGTTACAATGCAGTAACAATAAAGTTTAAAAAATTTAAAAGCTTTAAAAAAAATTAAAATTGAAGACAAGCTCACTGTTAAAAGAAGTGTGTGTGAGGAAGGGAGGGTCAATCCCCCAAGATCATTTTTTTACTTTGCACATTTTTTAGATTTACAGACAAATTCAAATAAAACACAAAACGTTATTTGTTTCGTGAAGATTTACATTAACAAGAATCAGTTGTTTGCCAGATTCACATCATGGAGCTTTAAATTTGAAAGTTTATTTAGTAAAATATTTGCATTTCTCAAAGGTTTAAAATTTGAAATTGATGTTATTGACATTTAGATTTATATAAAATTTTTTAGTGCTATGTCCAGAACTTGGATACTGATAGTCGATAGTCGCTGCGGGTCAACCAAAAAAAAAAATGTTGTACTTTGTCAAAAAGAGGATGCGTCTGATGAGCTGCCGTGGTTGGCACACTTAGACACACCGATGTGTTCTGTAGTTCCTGTAACTCCTGTTATAAGAGGTGCCACGGAGACACTCCCCGAACTGAACGTCACACTGACAGGACCTGTACTGACAGGAATTTCTGTTTTGATCTGGAAACAAAATGAAAATAAACAACACACGACAAATAAAAAAAAAACACCAAAAAAACTATTTATGTGTCACCGTTACCATTTTATAATCAGTGGCAAGTATGGCGTCACTTGGCTAAATCTTGTATGTCATTCGTGCATTGAGAAGAGTTTCATATAAATTATCAAGAATAAAAAAATAAAAAGAGAATGAAAGGAATTAAAACACAAAAAGTCGTTACCGGTATTTTTGTTTGGAGGATTTTTAGAAACCAGGGGAGGCCACTCTTACTATTCCAATTGATCTCAAATGGTATAGTATAATTTATAATAAGGTTGTGCCCCTTAATTTCAACAATACCTTACAATAGGACTTCAGGTCTTAAAAGTTATAATTTATTGTGTCCATTTAAAACAAAAACGAAACATCTTATCTTGGTAGGAACGATTTATATCTGTCTGTTTCAACCTTTTTGGGCATACTTTTTTAAAAAACTAACTTCCCCACTGCTCGGAGCTAAAGTTTTTACGAACTATGTAAGTCTAAAAGTTAGCCAGATGCTCTGAATGATCTGTGACAGATGCTCTGAACGATCTGTGACAGGTGCTCTGAATGATCTGTCGTTGAAACAGTATTTAAAAAATAAAAAAATTAAAAAATAATTATTATCCAAACCACTAAGGGAGAGAAATCTATCCGTTTCCAAACGTAAGCTCGCGCCTCTGCACCCCCTCCCCTCCACGCCCCGAGGTACCACGTGGGCCCTGAAGACTGCGATGCAGGGGCCCTCACTCATAGAGTAAAGTTAAAGGGTCACAAACTTTCGACGTGGAAAATCAATCAACTTATCAAATTTGAATTCCGGTTTATAAAAAAGTGGCAAGTGGCCTCCAAAAGTCATACAATGGCTCCACCCCTTCCCTCCGCCCCAGTGAGGGACGTTGTTAGGAGTACCGTGTATAAGTTTATTTTTAACTTTTGATAGTTTACCTTATATAAGAACATGGTGTTCCTCTATTCTTATTGTGCATTTGATACATTTAAAGATAAGTGAAGTGTGCAATGAAAATTTCCAGTTTCAATATTAGGCCTACCGGTATGTGTTAATCTGTGATGTTCTTAATATCTGAGAAAGTTTGGCAGAAGTGTTGCGTATTTCAAAAGGCGTGCAGGGGTGTATTTTTGGATTCATCTCTAGATTTCAATTATTTTTGCTCTCAATGTGTTACTGACTGTTTTTAAATCCTTTCTACGGATAATGAACTTTGCTACTGTTCGTGACTAGCCGGCTGGGTGGTGGTATGGCCAAATCTTCGTACAGCTAATTGATCCACTTCCTGAAAACCGATCGCGCTGAAACTTACGACACCAGGGGCGTAGTTTGAGCGTTTGGCGCCCGGGGACAAGATTCATTTTAAAGTGCCTCCATTTTTTTTAAACTCTCAAAACCATTATTTTCATCATAAAGTAATATCAAAGCACATTTTGGCGCCCCTAACTAATTCGGCGCCCGGGGAGCAATGTTCCCTCTAAGGTTTGCTGGTTCGTGTTCAGAATCATACAGTTGGGTGCAAAGTTTTACAGCATCAATTTTTTTGTGTGCAAAATTTTACAGCCCACAAACACACACTTCCATGAAAATTTGTTGCGCGGATACTCAAAATTGCTGCGTGGCGTCTGTGAGTTAACTTATCTACGCCTCTGACATAGACTCATTGCCGATGACTAAACATTCGATCAAATTTTAAGCATCATACCCAACCTCCTTTTTCAAGAGGAACATGGAGGACATAGGATTTCACCAAATACAATTCACCATAATAATAACTGCAACACATGAGATTTTAAAAAAAATAACAAAAAACTCACAAGTGCGCTTGGTGTGCACTACTTTCTTGAGCATTCTGAAATAGTTGGTGAACTAAATCAATCTGCTGTGTAGAAGTAGCGGATGGCACATTAGACATCAGAATATTAATAATATAGTTTAGGGGGGGGGGGTGAAAAAAAAAGTGCTGTTGAGGGCCTTTGGGGGTGGGGGGGGGGTGGGGGGCTAATTGGGATTCTTATGAAGTGCGATACTTGGATGCATGGTTTCTCAAATCCCCCCCCCCCCCATTGCTCGATATTACATTTTATAAAAGATTTATACATAAAGCTTTGTTTTTAGGGGTTGTTTAATTTCTCTTTAAGAACCCTCGTGACCCTCTGAATACAGTACTCACTATTACAGGTACACGAGCTGCCCGAGCACCTCATGGAGTACGTGAGTAGCGGCAAATGTTGACATGGCAGTGCGGCGAAGCAGCGGTCGTGCGTCTGACAGCATCTGGAGGCGGGATGAAGATATCAAAGCTCTACACAAAACAACTCATTCATAAATGTGCCTTGATAATGAGACAGAGTGATGTGATTGTCATATTTAAAAAAGTTAACATTCTGTTAAGTTAACTAAATCTACCACTGCCAGGTAAATCATCCCGCATGCGATGCCCTGGCCAAGACTTAAAGACACATGTCTTGTGACGACTCAAAGTTCATGACACCATCCTAAAATAACACATTGCCAAGGGATTTTTAGGGTCCGTGCACATATTATACAAAGTGAAGGCGGTGTGTGTGTGTGGGGGGTGTTTTATCATTATTTTATATTGTTTTATATCATATGGGGTGGTAGAGAGCAATGTTATATATATATATCACAATTCGTTCTTTTTTAAAAATTCAAAAACATTAATTAATTCTCATTTTGTGAAACTTTAAACGTTGAATGCCGTAGTTAATTCGTTTAAAAATAACTTTTCCAAAATAGTAATGTCAGCTCTAGTTTTTATACAGCTTTTTTTGGAGCCTTACAGTACTGTATATTTAATAAACACTGCTCAAAACAAAATCTTTGTAGCACCAATGTTTGTTTTTTTTTTGGAGGGGGGGGGGTGGGCGGGCGGGCGGGCATTGTGGTCGTATATTAAGAGGAGTGGTCAATACACTATGACGTTGCATGGGGTACCACAGGGGATTGGGTAAAATGTCATATTTTGTGTTATATTATATGTACATGACCCACTTATCATTTGTATAATATTATTAATATTGACATGACCTACCGGTACTAATGAGCCAATGACGAGCAGCACGAGCAAAAAGTACATCTATTATCAAGTACACCTATTATCAAGCATACCTATCATCAAGCACACCTATCAACAATCATACCTATCATCGAGCACACCTATCAACAATCATACCTATCATCGAGCACACCTATCAACAATCATACCTATCATCGAGCACACCTATCAACAATCATACCTATCATCGAGCACACCTATCAACAATCATACCTATCATCGAGCACACCTATCAACAATCACACCTGTCATCGAACACACCTATCAACAATCATACCTATCATCGAGCACACCTATCAACAATCATACCTATCATCGAGCACACCTATCAACAAGCACACCTATTATCAAGCACACCTATCATCAAGCACACTAACCAACAAGAACACCTATCAACAAACATATGCCAATCAACAAGCACACCTATCATCAAGCACACCTATCATCAAGCACACCTATTATCAAGCACACCTATCAACAAGCACACCTATCAACAAGCACACCTATCATCAAGCACACCTATCATCAAGCACACCTATCATCAAGCACACCTATCATCAAGCACACCTCCTATCATCAAGCACACCTATTATCAACGACACCTATTATCAACGACACCTATCAACAAGCACACCTATCATCAAGCACACCTATCATCAAGCACACCTATTATCAAGGACACCTATAATCAAGGACACCTATCAACAAGCACACCTATCAAAAAGCACACCTATTATCAAGGACACCTATCAACAAGCACACCTATCAACAAGCACACCTATTATCAAGGACACCTATCAACAAGCACACCTATTATCAAGGACACCTATTATCAAGGACACCTATAAACAAGCACACCTATCATCAAGGACACCTATTATCAAGGACACCTATCATCAAGCACACCTATCATCAAGCACACCTATTATCAATGACACCTATTATCAAGGACACCTATCAACAAGCACACCTATCAACAAGCACACCTATCAACAAGCACACCTATCATCAAGTGCACCTATTATCAAGGACACCTATTATCAAGGACACCAAACAACAAGCACACCTATCATCAAACACACCTATTATCAAGGACACCTATTATCAAGCACACCTATCAACAAGCACACCTATCAACAAGCACACCTATCATCAAACACACCTGTCATCAAGCACATCTATCACCAAGCACACCTATTAACAAGCACATCTATCAGCAAGCACATCTATCAGCATGCACATCTCTTCTCTAGATATGCACACCTATCATCGAGCATACCTATCAACATGCACATTGATAGACATGCACACCTATCAACATGCACATCTCTATACATGCACACCTTTCATCGAGCACACATTTCAACATGCACATTGATAGACATGCACACTATCAACTTGCACATCAATAGACATGCACACCTATCAATAAGCACATATATCGATATGCCCTCCTATCCACAAGCACACCTATCAACAAGTACGTATATCATTGAGCACACCTATCAACATGCACACCTATCATCGAGCACACCTATCATCTATCACACTTATCGACAAACACATATATCGACCGTCTATCCACAGGCACACGTACAACTATGTACATCTATCGACATGCACACCTATCGACATGCACATCTATCAACATGCACATTTATCAACATGCACATCTATCGACATGCACACCTATCGACATGCCCATCTATCGACATGCACACCTATCGACATGAACATCTATCGACATGCACATCTATCGACATGCACACCTATCGACATGCACACCTATCGACATGCACACCTATCGACATGCACATCTATCAACATGCACATCTATCAACATGCACATCTATCAGCATGTACATCTATCAGCATGTACATCTATCAACATGCACATCTATCAACATGCTCATCTATCGACATGCACACCTATCAGCATCATCCAGCGGGTTGCTGCCAACACTTCGTAAGCCACAGAAGCAGCCGTAGTTGTTGTAGCTGAGACAGAATCTGCCGGTGTAACGGTTGATGATGTCACACAGCTGCAGTGCATTCCGCTTGGGGCGGAAATGAGCCTCGCTTTCATTTTCTGCTAAGACGAGGCTTGCGCACACTGAAGTAAAAAAAAGAGAAATTATATTTGAGAAAACCGTTACTGTTTTACTGTCGTCAGTATGAGATGGATATATGACGCTATGAGACTATGATACCATGACACTATGAAACCATGACGCTATGATACTATGGCGTTATTTGCCTACATTTTTTGCTTTGCTATAGTAATTTTGAAATCAAACTTGAAAAAAAAAGGGGGGGGAATGAAATACCGGTACTTAATAAAATATTAAAAAATCCCTATGTCAATTTGCTCCCTTGCAACATGACATCTTACAACATGATATCTTGCAACATGATAATCTTAAAACATGATATCTTACAACATGATATCTTGCAACATGATATCTTAAAACATTGATATCTTGCAACATGATATCTTACAACATGATATCTTACAACATGATATCTTACAACATTGATATCTTGCAACATGATATCTTACAACATGATATCTTACAACATGGTATCTTACAACATGATATCTTGCAACATGATATCTTACAACATGATATCTTATAACATGGTATCTTACAACATGATATCTTACAACATGATATCTTCTTGCAAATTGATATCTTACAACATGATATCTTTCAACATGATATCTTGCAACATCGGTATCTTACAACATTGATATCTTGCAACATGATATCTTACAACATGATATCTTACAACATGATATCTTGCAACATGATATCTTACAACATGATATCTTGCAACATGATATCTTACAACATTAATATCTTGCAACATGATATCTTACAACATGATATCTTTCAACATGATATCTTGCAACATCGGTATCTTACAACATTGATATCTTGCAACATGATATCTTACAACATGATATCTTACAACATGATATCTTACAACATGATATCTTGCAACATGATATCTTACAACATGATATCTTGCAACATGATATCTTACAACATTAATATCTTGCAACATGATATCTTACAACATGATATCTTCTTGCAACATTGATATCTTACAACATGATATCTTACAACATGATATCTTGCAACATGATATCTTGCAACATTGGTATCTTGCAACTTGATATCTTGCAACATGATATCTTGCAACATGATATCTTACAACATGATATCTTGCAACATGATATATTTCAACATGATATCTTGCAACATGATATCTTGCAACATCGGTATCTTGCAACATCGGTATCTTGCAACTTGATATCTTTCAACATGATATATTGCAACATGATATCTTACAACATTGATATCTTGCAACATTGATATCTTGCAACATGATAACTTGCAACATATGATGGAAAACACCTAAACATTAGTCGCTGCACAGAGTCACAGAGTTGTGCAGGGGAACAAGGCGTCCCTAGGTGAAGCCAAACAATGGACATGCTGACGTAATAAAACCAATGAATTCATGGGTGCCGCCAGTGTAGCCAATATTGCACAGTTTGACATGGCCTTGAGGGGACACTAAACCTTAAATATTATACATGTGGTATCCACACATGGCTGGTACACATCTGCTGCTCACATGATATGACATTGTTTGTGTTGAAAAAAACGGAGGTGGGGGTTGGGGGGTGGGTTGGTGATAGTGGCTGTAGTACTTCGTCTTGCGAATAAAAAAAAATGACATTCTTATTGGCGCATCGCCGTTGTTGCATCCCAAGTGTGACAGCATGACAGTGTGGCAGGATAATAGTGTGACAGCGTGTTAACGAAACGATCAAATCAATGCAACAGTATCAACGTTTGACGAAATCGTCACTAACTTTTTCAATCTACTAACCCAAAAAAAAAAAAAAAGTAACGAATACTTAACAAGAAGAGAGTAACACAGTAACACACTGGATAATAGTGTGACAGCGTGTTAACGAAACGATCAAATCAATGCAACAGTATCAACGTTTGACGAAATCGTCACTAACTTTTTCAATCTACTAACCCAAAAAAAAAAAAAAGTAACGAATACTTAACAAGAAGAGAGTAACACAGTAACACACCCCACAAGACTCATGTAAAGGTGTCAACAGTGCCCTGTACTCGTATAAAAACAGGATTACAACGAAAGAATATATCATCATTAACCAGAAGAACATATTCGCCAGCACGGCATTACCTTTGTATACAGAACGTGTTCCAATAAATGCACTCACCTACAACAAGAAACGAGCGCATAGAACGTGCATCCATCATGTCTGTCGTGAGTAGGTCAAGGCCGACAAAAAATGGTGGGGCTTTCAGGTACTTGCAGGATCTGTAATCGTCGACAACTTTGAAGCAAAACAAGACAAGCCAACGTTTAAGTGGAAGTGGGACTAAATTTAGTTTGCGGGAATTCCAAGAAAAGCTTGATCCACTTAAGGAGCAAGAAAGGGAATGGGGGGGGGGGGGGGGGAGAGGGAGGATGTTTCATCCCCACGGTTTTGGGGGATTTTTTTTTATGGGCTTGGGTCCCATTGGGGGAGGGGGGTCTTGTTTTTTTTTTTTTCCA
>CAXITT010000113.1:113198-133671 GCA_964033795.1 Lymnaea stagnalis | reverse complement strand
TTGCTTGCTCTTGGAGCACCACTCTTCTACACACAGGCTTGTCTATTAGTGCTCCTTGCTTGCTCTTGGAGCACCACTCTTCTACACACAGGCTTGTCTATTAGTGCTCCTTGCTTGCTCTTGGAGCACCACTCTTCTACACTCAGCCTTGTCTATTAGTGCTCCTTGCTTGCTCTTGAAGCACCACTCTTCTACACACAGCCTTGTCTATTAATACTCCTAGCTTGCTCTTGGAGCACCACTCTTCTACACCCAGCCTTGTCTATTAGTGCTCCTTGCTTGCTCTTGGAGCACCACTCTTCTACACACAGGCTTGTCTATTAGTGTTCTTTGCTTGCTCTTGGAGCACCACTCTTCTACACACAGGCTTGTCTATTAGTGCTCCTTGCTTGCTCTTGGAGCACCACTCTTCTACACACAGGCTTGTCTATTAGTGCTCCTTGCTTGCTCTTGGAGCATCACTCTTCTACACACAGGCTTGTCTATTAATGCTCCTTGCTTGCTCTAGGGGCACCACTCTTCTACACACAGCCTTGTCTATTAGTGCTCTTTGCTTGCTCTTGGAACACCACTCTTCTACTTTGACCGAGAAATGGCACACATTGCTTGGATAGGGGAATCACGTCTCCATTCCATATGTTCTCGGTCCTGGGTCTGGGGGCCACGACCTTAAAGTACGTCACACTCTTGGGGGAGGTGAGTTTAAGTATTGTCCGGGGGCCCTCTTGTCAGGGTTGATTTACGGGGCCTATTTCTCGGGAACCAATATGTCGGGACTAATCTGCCGGGGCCGAAATGACTGTGCACCTGATGGAACATGTCATTTTGTCATTGTCCCCTCGCGTCTTTTTCATAACAGAACTTGGTTCAATACAAGAGAAGAGTGCCACCGATAACGGGTGTCACAAGAGTATGGGTGCCCGTGCCACAAGAGTATGGGTGCCCGTGCCACAAGAGTATGGGTGCCCGTGCCACAAGAGTATGGGTGCCCGTGCCACAAGAGTATGGGTGCCCGTGCCACAAGAGTATGGGTGCGCGTGCCACAAGAGTATGGGTGCCCGTGCCACAAGAGTATGGGTGCCCGTGCCACAAGAGTATGGGTGCCCGTGCCACAAGAGTATGGGTGCCCGTGCCACAAGAGTATGGGTGCCCGTGCCAGAATCCAAACTTTCTGGTCTAATGTTTTTGTCAATTGAAAGTGATGAGGTGAAGAATATTGATTTTGAGGAAGTGATTGGCATGTTTTCTTTTTTAAAGGTCATGAATGTAACATTTTTACGGTAAAGTTTAATGTTTTAATAAAAATTAATTTAGTTTTTTTTTTGTTTTATTTTTTTGAAATGACGTTACCGTACCGTGACCTCAAATTCTATAGTCTCTTTTCATGTCTTTTGTTGCGTTAAGACTTAAATTACCAACATCACTATAAGATGTTCTATACGATCTGTTTAAGTTTAAGATTTACTAGGTGGGGGTGCAAGGTTGGGGGGTGGGGTGAGTCCAGAGGAAAGGTGGGAGCAGGATTGACGCCATGCGTTTACCGTACCGGGTGACACCAAACCAAGCGACGCCTCTGTGTACCCATTAGCTAACGGTAGATTTTATTCTGATAACGGTATATTGAATTGCTCATTAAGTTTTAAAAATTAAAAATAAAAACATGTTTTAATGAATCTTGAATTTTTAAAAACAAAAACAACAACAACAATGTAAAAAAAAAAATCAGAAGCTAAATTCAAAAGTATTTAAATTCAAGGTCATCTTGACCTCACAGAGAAACACCCACCATCCCACTTTCCAGATATTTGATTTGGAGAAAGCAGTGTGGAGCATGTGTGTGTGAGATTTGAAAAGAAAAAAAAAAACAACAATTTTGTGAGTCCTTACCTTACGTCTTACACTTACATGTCAATATCCTGGTCTGCAACAATCTCTGGTGTTTCAACACAGGTCTCCAGCAGCCGAGAGTGTCAGGAACGTCAGAGATAATACGTTGGTTTTTTGGTCTTTAAAATAGGAATAAGGAGACATCGACTGACCCACAGAATAGATATGATATGGAACACAGATGACACGTTATGCAAAATACCCGTACCCGACAATACTCGTATTTTCCTGCAAGGGGTGGGGGGGGAGGTTGGAGGGGGTAATGTCATGTTAAAATACGAAAAACGTAGCAGCTGTAAATGAAAGGAGGTCAACAGATTTCTTAACAACAACAACTAGAAAACAAGGAAATGACTTTCTGTTATATGTCTGTCACGCCGAGCACCAAGTCAAAAGGACTGGACTTTGTGATTGATCTGTATCTTGAGCTATGGCGTAGGGTGGTCGGAGTCTTGAGCTATGGCGTAGGGTGGTCGGAGTCTTGAGCTATGGCGTAGGGTAGCCGGAGTCTTGAGCTATGGCGTAGGGTGGTCGGAGTCTTGAGCTATGGCGTAGGGGGTTACCGGAAAATTGATCGAAAGAAATTTCGTCGACGGTAAATTGATCGACGGTAATTTGATCGAACGGAAATTTGGTCGAATCTTTTTTTCCGTTCGCACGTTGAAATTTTCGTCAAATTTCTTTTTGAACGCACTATACTATTTAGTAAACAAAATAATTCGTTCAAAAAGAAATTTGATGCAAAATTGTTACGTAAAAATTGAGAAGAAGATTCGACCAAATTTCCGTTCGATCATATTACCGTCGACCAATTTACCGTCGACGAAATTTCTTTCGATCAAATTTCCGGATACGGGCGTAGGGTGGTCGGAGTCTTGAGCTATGGCGTAGGGTGGTCGGAGTCGTGAGTTATGGCGTAGGGTGGTCGGAGTCTTGAGTTATGGCGCAGGGTGGTCGGAGTCGATAGTTTCAATGGACATTCTCGGAAAACAGCGTTAATTTTAAATGAAAAGTTAACATTGCTGAAATATAACGAAGTCCGACATGATGTCTCGTACCATTGTTACAGTTACATACAGTTGGGTTTACCAATGGAAGATGACCAAGGCGATATTCTGTGATGAGTACACAGGTGGCTTGTGAAGATGACCAAGGCGATATTCTGTGGTGAGTACAAAGGTGGCGAGTGAAGATGACCAAGGCGATATTCTGTGGTGACTACACAGGTGGCTTGCGAAGATGACCAAGGCGATATTCTGTGGTGAGTACGCAGGTGGCTTGTGAAGATGACCATGGCGATATTCTGTGGTGAGTACACAGGTGACCTGTGAAGATGACCAAGGCGATATTCTGTGGTGAGTACACAGGTGGCCTGTGAAGATGACCAAGGCGATATTCTGTGGTGAGTACACAGGTGGCCTGTGAAGATGACCAAGGCGATATTCTGTGGTGAGTACGCAGGTGGCTTGTGAAGATGACCAAGGCGATATTCTGTGGTGAGTACGCAGGTGGCTTGTGAGTAGGGTTGCAATGATTAATCCGCCTCCAATAATCGGTCACCGATTTATCATTTTGTATTTGGCTTTGAATTGTGTTTTAGTGGCCTAACCAAAAATTGTGGGTAATTATTGCACTATTTTACAATTAATTATAAGATATACTAATACACAATTATTTGATCAAAATTACTGGAGCTAATGTTAGAGTTACATTAGAAAACCTCTTTTTGGGACAATTTGAAGAATATCGGGGCGTCTCTGTGATATATGGATGTATTTACATTTCAGAGGCAGTAGAGACAGCATCTATTTCTCTTTTTAACGTCATCATTAGGTGGGGCATGGGTAAACATGTTGTGTAAAAGTGAGTTACGGGCGGTGGGCCTATTGGTAGACCATAATTGCAAAAAAAAAAATGTTTGAAGACATAGAAATAGAAGCCAGCGTTACCAAGTCACTCACAGATTTGAACCCTGGGACCAGTCACATACATAGAGGCTCGGATCATTAGTGCCAGACTGACAGACTCTGGGATTATGGTCAAGTTATTTTGAATCGACAAGTGACGTCATTGGGAGCGTAACGCCGACTTCAAAAGGGGACGTCACGAAAGTGTCGATCACAATTTGACAGGCAAAGTAGCATACAATGAAGCTGGCCATCGCTCATGTGTCCATCGTAGTTATTTGATTATTATTATTACTTAAGTTAATGTCAGGGTTAATTTCATTTGAAAAATGCCCCTTTTGTTATAAAGTATAATAATAGTACATTACTCTTTCGAATGCCTGGAAAAGACACAAAACTATCGTGAACACTCTTGTGTTAAAAAAGAGAAAAAAGTACAAAGATTTAAAGGCTTCGAAAGAATTAAACAAAGCTATCCAAAGGGTTAGTTACATCAGGGGGGTCCCAAACCACCACGCGGCAGCCCCGGTGCCAGTCTTCGGCCGACGTCTTAGAGACTGCTCGTGTAGCTATGGAACCAAACCCCTAAACAACCCTCCTCCCAGTCTGTGGGACAATTGACTTTCACAATACCTGTCCGTGTGGTTAACAAAATAAATAAAAAAAAAACTATTGGGGACCGCTTGGTTACATAACGTCACGGTTCTCAATTCTTGACAGCTCATGACAGGATATTACTACTATAGGTGTGCACCGGGTCATTGTGTCAAAACTGACAATGTCACAGAAACACAAAAAAAAACAAAACAAAAAACAACCCAAGTAATTAGAATTACAACAGCCATGTCATATCTCCCACAGCCATCCCACATAAGCTACATCCATGTCATACCACCAACAGCCATGCCACATCACCCACAGCCATGCCACATAACCTTCAGACATGTCAAATGACCCACAGACATGCCACAGCACCCACAGTCATGCCACAGCATACACGCAACTATGCCCCTCAAATGGCCCATTCCCCAAATCCACGTCACACGCATGCTCCACACACATGCGACCAATAGCCGGACACACACATTTGTCAGTGTCAGTGTTGAACATTTCTAACTGGCAAATACACACGAGAAAAGTAATTAGCCTGGGTTTTTTTTTATATTTCGTCCCACCTTTTATTTAAACTATAGACATTAGCAGTGGCGTAGCTAGGGTTGGTGTTACCCGGTGCGGTCCGCACCACCACCTACGCCACTAGTCATTAGCATAACTTTATACACCATTACATCCATTGGAGGCTTCCCGTCCTTACACACACACACACATACGTACACTCATAGAGGATTTGTGCCACCTGGAGGGGGCCGCCCCTTCCACCAAAGAACCTCCACTGCAGTTGGCTGGAAATACGCCTCTTAATGTAAAGAAAAGAGAAAAGTGCCGATCAACCCCCCCCCCTCTTTTTTACGCCACTGCACAAATCTACTACTTTATACAGAAACATACTAACATAACATCCTATTTGCCAAGCTATTGACACCGCCATGGCCACGCTAGTTTACCTGTTGTATGGGGACGACTGTGCTGGGGGTTCAGCCGATAACATCAGCTGTTTCGTTTTGTTTCAGGTTTTACCACCCAGTTTTTAAAAAAAAAAATTTCTTATGTTTTTTGTTTTGTTAGGATCCTCAATTTCCTGAATCACCAACTTTTAGGATTTGTTTCTTTAAGTAACGGTTAATCTCGCGTAAGACTAATAGTCCTTATGGAGAAAATAAAACAACAACAACAAAAGGACATGCATTTATTTAGTCTGTAACACCATTTAATAGAACGATACAAAATACTTAAACACAAACCAGAGGCGTAGCGAAGGGGCAAAGGGGGGGGGGGGGGGCATCTTCCCCCGGGCCCCAACTAGTAAGGGGCCCCAAAAGGTGCTTTGATATTTTTTTTTTGAAAAAAAAAAGGGGTTGGGAAGTGGAAAAAGGAAAACGGGGCCCCTTAAAATACAAAATACTTAAACACAAACCAGAGGCGTAGCGAAGGGGCAAAGGGGGGGGGGGGCATCTGTCCCCGGGCGCCAACTAGTTAAGGGTCCCAAAATGTGCTTTGATATTATTTTATTGATGAAAACAATGGGTTGGGTAGTTGAAAAAGGAAAACGGGGCGCCTTAAAATGAATCTTGTCCCCGGGCGCCAAACACCCCCGCTACGCCTCTGACACACACTTTCCTCGGTAAGAACTTCTCGTAAACTAATGTCAACTCATTTCACACTGTCAAGTCATTTCACAGATAGATTTGTACAAATAAAAACAATAAAAACATGTGGTACTCGGACATCAAAATGTTATTTTCACCAAGCATAAAATTTTACAAAGTTTTACAACCGTAGGTTTTTACAACCATGTGATTTAAATTTTTTTTTTTTTTTTTTATAACCCTCTGCCTATTTTACAACTCCGACGGAGCCAATCCTGCAGTAATTTTGTGCTGTAACTGTTTGATCTTCCAGCACCAAGCTCAGGTGTAAGGACAGCCCCCCCCCCCCCCCCCTTTATTTTCACCAAGCATAAAATTTTACAAATTTTTACAACCTTAGTTTTTTACAACCATTTGATTTAAATTTTTTTTTTTTTTTTTTATAACCCTCTGCCTATTTTACAACTCCGACGGAGCCAATCCTGCAGTAATTTGGTGCTGTAACTGGTTGATCTTCCAGCACCAAGCACAGGTGTAAGGACAGCGCCCCCCCACCCCCCGAAAGGCACAGTGCTTCAACGGATCATCTGCACCTCAGGGTGTTGTGGTTCTTGTGCTCACGGTTGTAGGTCGCCCAACTCAGACACTCGCCCAACTGGATGTCACATCTGCAGGACCTGTAACTGCAGGACGTCTTCTTCTTGCCTGAAACCAAAACAAAAACACATCAGTAGTGGATGTTGAGGAGTACCGGTACTTACAAACTTGGAGTGGATGTAATGGGTGACATACAAACATGAAGTGGATGTAATGGAGGACATAAAAGTAGTAATGGAGTGGAAGTAGTAATGGAGTACCGTACATACAAATATGCAGGGGATGTTACACAAAGTTGAAAAGAGCGGACAATGGGACAAAGTTGTGTGTTAACAAGTAGGAAATACATTCTCATCTGGATCACCATAGTATGGTGCTAAGGACTCCAGTCTCATCTGGGTCACCAGAGTATGGTGCTAAGGTCTCCAGTCTCATCTGGGTCACCAGAATATGGTGCTAAGGACTCCAGTCTCATCTGGGTCACCAGAATATGGTGCTAACGACTCCAGTCTCATCTGGGTCACCATAATATGGTGCTAAGGACTCCAGTCTCATCTGGGTTACCAGAATATGGTGCTAAGGACTCCAGTCTCATCTGGATCACCAAAATATGGTGCTAAGGGCTCCAGTCTCAACCAGGGGCGTTTTTACTCGTTCACTGGGCCGTGCGAAAAGCGGGATTTGAAGGTGTCACGCGCCTACTCGTCATTATTTCATGCAGGATACATGTCTTAACATATACTGTTTGGAAGAGGGCGCCAAAATTCAGGGCTTGCTCCGGGAGCAGCGTTTCATAGCCTCGACCCTGCTCGTTCCTGCAAGACTGATGTGGACTCCCCATTGCGGTAATTTTATGCGCCCTATGACTGATAAACAATTATTACTAATGATCTATGGGTCCCGCATGACAATGATTTTATAATAAGGAATTATTAAAAAACAAAAACTTAAAGATGTATTTCATTCAAAGAGTACATTTGTAAACATCTCTTTGAACAATTTGTTTTCCATGCGCAGATCTACGGAAGCACCATCACAGTTCGTAGGAGTTCTCAAATTCTATTAAAAAAACCGCCTCTTTAAGTGAAGGAGGGTCTTTTGGGATCTTTATTGCCATATCCCAGGAACACTTTTAGAAAGATGCTGAGGAGATTTTGAAATAAGTGAGCCGCATATCACACAGCAAAGTTAAATACAGAACCTAGTAATGGCAACACCACAGGACGAAATTTTCCCTTTATTTCGGTTTCGAAAAGCGGCAAGTGAATGGAATACTGAACCTCAGCTATTCGTAATTTTAATGACAAGCACATATGTTCTTAAACGCTGAGACATTGGGCTTTTAGGATTGGCTTCGGAAAAAAACAAACTAAAATTAACGTGGGTTTGAAGCACTAGTAAAGAAAATGTCCATTATTAATTATTGCCAGAAGAAGACAAGCTAGCACCCCGACTACCTAAAAAAAAAGTCCAATGAAAAGAGGGCCTCAGATTATATAAAATTAGAACCGCTGTTCTAACAGACTGACTTGTTGTAGCTGAGTTTTTATAGAAGGCCTTTTTTTTTTTTTTTTTTTGAAAGCCCCAGAATCAATACGCCAAAGACGAACAGCTTAAGAAAGTTTATTTTTAGCTTTGACTTTAGGGCCTAAACGTTGTGTGCGCCGTAGACGGCAAGATCCCCAACCCCCCTACCCCCTGGGAAAACAGTAAAACTGGGAACCTTAGGGCGGAAGTAATTTGTCGGCTTTGGGCAGAAACTTGGAATACCAGACTGACAAACGAATAATCATCACAAGAGTTTTTGCTCGACTCATTTGAAGGGATTGTGCTTGATGGTCGAGTTCGGGCGTGTGCAGCCATGGTTTAAACTGTGGGGGCGTCAATCTGCGAATGTCTCGGAGCCTCAGCGTAGAAGGTCCATCATAGGGCAACTACAGGTTGAGAGGGGCCATCATAGGGCAACTACGGGCGGGGAGAGGGGCCATCATAGGGCAACTACGGGCGGCGAGAGGGGCCACCATAGGGCAACTACGGGCGGCGACTCCATTTCAAATGTCGAATGTGTCTTTTACTTTTACCAATACAAAAATTGAATGAAACGACTTTAAAGATTATGTGAGTCTGGAAGTTTGAATAATAGAGTCCATCCCCCGACCCACAATTAAATGGGTATTTATAAATAGGGCACAATAAAAGGTGATATCAATATATATTATATACATATAAAAAGACTTAATTTTCGTATACGGCATTCAAAGATCAAGAGATAATGGCTGTTACTGTTACAGAAATAGTAACATAAAAAAATAAATAAAATAAAAACTTAAATGCCGGTATTGAAAGAACAGACCCTGCCCCTGTCATCACACATCACGGACATGAACACACTTTATTGTTACATACCATTACAAGAACAGGTCTTGCCAGAACAGTCCAAGGAGTACGTCACAAAGGGCAGCAGACGACATTTCAGTGAGGCGAAGCAACGATCGTGTTCACGACAGCACCTGTTCATTGGTGAGAAAGGTGAAACACATTTGATTATTTCCATACCATTGACCAATCCAGCCCCCCCACCCCCCCCCCAACCAACAGGTTTTTTTTGGACCCACCCCACTCTCACCAGTTTCAAAATACACAGTCGGACTTGCAGTTGTAGGTCTTTAATCGGCACAATTATACGATCAAAGATTGTGAGCGCTGCAATATTGGAAGTCGCGCAAAGCTCAGCCAGCCAAAATCTAACCTCCCAGTTTCCAGCCGAGAAATCTAATTTGATATTTTATTGTTAAGAATAGGAGATGCAGTTTACCTGATAATACTGATATGAGTTAGGTTAGAAAGTATTTAGGTAGCACAGTTTTAGGAAGCAAAAGTTTAGCTTACACAAGTTTAGGCTGAACAAGATTAGGTAGCTCAAGTTTAGGTAGTGGATTTAGGGAGTGCAGATGTTGTTGGTGGAAGTCTAGGTAGTATCGGTGCACGTTTAGGTAATAGAAGTTTAGTAGCACATGTTTGGGTAGTATAAGTTTAGGCAGTAGTAGGTACCGTGTAGCACAAGTTGAGGTAGAAGAGGTTTAAATTAAGTAGCACATGTTTATGTAAAAGATGTTAAGGTAGCACATGTTTGGGTAGCACAAGTTTTGGTAGTAGAAGTTTAGATAGCACGTATTTAGGTAGTAGATGTTTATTAAGCACATGTTTAGGTAGTAGAGGTTTAGTAAGCACATGTTTAGGTACCGGTAGTAGAAATTCAGGTAGCACACGTTTACGTGGTAGAGGTTTATGTAGTAGAGGTTTAGGTATCATGGGCTTAGGTAGCACATGTTTAGGCGGTAGAGGTTTATGTAGAAGAGGTTTATGTAGCATCAGTTTGGGTAGCACAGGTTCAGTAACTATTTCATTGGTCCTATCTCAACGTGTTCGTGTGACCATCCAACCTACTTGTCGACCCCGTCCACCGGGCTGCTACCTTTACTCCGCAGGCCGCAGAAACAGCCGTAGTTGTTGTAGTTGAGGCACGACCTCCCGGTGTAGCGGTTGATCACCCGACACAGCTGGATGACGTTACGCTTGGTGCGATGACGGCCCTCTGTCTCGTAGTCGTTGGCAGATGCCACAACGAGGCTCGCCCCTGGGATGTTCAAACACAAAGTGTTACAAAGTAGAGATTGAAACGAAACGACCAAGAAACGGTATCAACTACAGCAAAGAAGACAGTAAAAGTTTAGCTTTAGTGCAATGGTCGTGTGATATACTACAGAAAAAAAAAAAAAACATTTAACTTACTGTACGGTAATATTATTATCTGTCTCAAAATGCGAATATCAAATTTTAAGGAAAATATTTGTATATCCTACTACATTGTGTGCAAGTAAAACCCCAGCCCACCCCACCCCATACATCTCTGGGGTATCTACACAAGGGGTGGGGGTTACTTATACACGGTGTAGTGAGATATACACATATTTTCTTTAAAATTTGACACCTTTTATACCGTACGTATCAAGACACTAAAAACATGGATATGACAAATTTTGATCGCAGATCTATCGAGTCACTCACTAGCATGTATGGATACGACAAATTTTGATCGCACAGCTAGGGAGCCACTAAACTTAAACGAAACAAATTAAATATAGGCCTAATTAAACTCATAAAAAAAACAATCAATGGATTTCAAATTATATTTGCTGAAATGAGTGATGAATTATTGAGCTATTAGCGAATTTGTAATACTTTGTTATCAATAATATTTTTACCGAAATGTCAACAAAAACATTTTTTTAAAACTGTAAATGTTTGTACCGGGTACCGTTATTACTAATATTCACAGTGAACTTTAGAATTAAATACCAATATCATACAGAATTGACCAAGGTCTAGGAAGAAGAGGGAATTTTGGCTTTCACCACTCAGGGGGATAGCCGCCACCGACACCCCTCACCCCCCCCCCCCCCCACCTTGAGCAAAAAAAACATTAAAAAAAAAAAAAATTACTAATATTCACAGTGAACTTTAGAATTAAATACCAATATCATACAGAAATGACCAAGGTCTAGGAAGAAGAGGGAATTTTGGCTTTCACCCCCCAGGGGGATAGCCCCCCCCGACACCCCTCACCCCCCCCCCCCCTTGTTGTGGCCAAATTAAATTTAAAAAAAAAATAATTTTACAAACCAACAGACATCCCATGACCACTTAAACAATTCGAGTATTGACCATCGATACACAAACAACTTTGAATAATTAAAGTGTAAATCGTTGAATTTCGTATAGTCAAAAAAGCTGGCTCCCAACTAATAATCAGTAATTGCTAAAATCATTACAAACTTATGTTTAGATAAGAAACTAAAATTGCAACAAAAAAAAATAAAAAAATAAACTCCTAATTTTTATAGTCTATACGGTACATATAAATATACACTCCAATATTTTCATCTACTCTTAAAAAGGCGCCATTATTATTTTGTTTAAAAAGCTCACCAGCCAACGTTCCTCATCACATTTAAAATCATTTACAACTATCTGCACGTCTACAATTGATCAACACTACCACAGTTTTATAAAATGGCTTTAATTATTTAATGCCCAATGAGGTCCGAAAATGATTTCTTACCAGCAACCAGTAAACAAAGTAGACTCGCAGACGACATGTCCTTTAATGACGTGCATCAAGGCCACAGCCTCAGTTGACACTTTCGACGCACGGAATGTTCTGTCTGTGTATCGAATATTTGAAACTTAAAAAACCCCAAATTGCTATTTTTAAACGTGGGTTATTCCCAAGAGCACATAATTGCATCATTAAAATTCAAGTTTTTTTTTTGGTGAAGTTTCAAATTTTCGTTTATTAATGGCATAATCAAAAAAAAAATAATATTAATTAAAAAAAATGGGCAGTCGGTCTGACCCTTGAATTAAATATTTTCTAATAGATTTATAAAAAGTTCCGAAATAATTATACCATCACACTTTATATGTTCCGGTTTAATGAGAGAGAGAGAGAGAGAGAGAGAGAGAGAGAGAAAGGCGTGTCAGCTGTCTTGGAAAGTGATCTCATTCCCCATTAGGATCTTATTCCTCTATGAGATTATGAAAGTGCGATTTTGTTCGAATAAACGTATAAATCACGTTATATTACACCTTAGAACAATACAGAACCTTCTGGAACATTATAGATTAAATTTAATATCACCCATGAAAAAAACTACTTTAATTTTCAAGCAGGCTTCCCCTTGAATCCGATCCCTGCATTTAGGGATATAACACGACTTAATAGCCAGGATGTCACATCCACTTTCCTATATCAAAACCACTTTGCGCCCCAACCCCAACTCGCCATAAATTTGTCCTTTCCATTTTTTAATAGTCTATACGTTAGGGTTTTAATAAGTGATTGAAGATGTTGTTTATGACTAATTTAAAATTGCATTTGCACTAACGTGCTTTGTGTTGGTCGATGACTTCAAAATATACTAAACGCTACCCTTTCGTTTCTGAATTATAAAGATGTGCTTCGAATTGTTTTTTAATATTAAAATCAGATCTTTTCTTTTTTATGTTTATTTCTTTTGGTAGGAAACTATCTGTTATATTTATTTCTTCATGTCAGCAAAGATATTATTGTCCCATTGTTAGTGTAGAAAAAGTCATTAATAAAAAATTTGACACTCTTTAAAAAAAAAATTAAAAATTACCAACCTGAATCTGGAATAAAACAAATATCGGGTAAAATTAATTAAACACCAACATTTAAAGGAATATTCATAGAAAAATCTCTGAACTTGTGAGATTAGTAAGTTTAAAATTAAATACCCCCCCCCCCCTATTGTTGAATTTATGTTTTTTGTTGTTTTAAATAATTATAAAGTACCGGAATATTAAAAAAAAAATTAAAAATTACCAACCTGAAACTGGAATAAAACAAAAATCGGGAAAAATTAATTAAACACCAACATTTAAAGGAAAATTAATAGAAAAATCTCTGAACTTGTGAGATTAGTAAGTTTAAAATTAAATACCCCCCCCCCCCTATTGTTGAATTTATGTTTTTTGTTGTTTTAAATAATTATAAAGTACCGGAATATCATGCGAAATAAATAATTTTTGTCCCACTAAATCGCTAAAAATGACGAGGCATATATATGATTTAATATTAAAACCATTTGGTATGAAATTTTTTAAATTATTAAATTTCATAGAATTTGGTGGCTGGTAAGGTAGACAACTGGTGAAGATAAAATTAGCATACACGTAAACAAAGTTAACCCCCCTTCGACAAGATACAAAAATAAACAACAGATCCATACATCACGTTTATAATTATCGCAATGTCATATTGTGTTAATTTATTTGAGAGAGTGGGGGCTGGAGAAGAAGAGGAAGTTTCCCACAATAAAATAATTTAAAATATGAAAGTAGTTCCGTACACAGGCAGTGATACTAAACATTAATCAAAACTAAACATAATTTTAACGGTAACTCTCAAAGTGATGTTATTAGTTTGCTAATTGATGCATGGAGTTACCCTTGCCAAGCGTGGTAATGATTGTCTATTACTCTATTTTGAATCTAGGGATTCATCTTGACATCATTCATCAGCCATCATTTGCTTTTAAAATTAATTTTTTTAATGTTTATAAAAATTGTATATATACTTATTTTATACTAATTAAAACCAAATTAATTTCAAATTACTAAATAGGCAGAATTGCAGTTGTTTCCGACTCAACCCAGAAGTATCGGTAGATTTGTTACTGAACCGGAACTGCTAAAAGAGGCTTCGATTCCCATCTATAGTTTGAAACCTTATTTTTTTTTTAACATTGCCACTAGTCTTGGCTTGGGAATAATTTTGTGACAACATGGCTCCAAGCGTCTTATTTGATCTTTCTTTCTTTCATCTGGCTGCACTGTTAGGTGCCAAGAAAAAAAAGAAAAGACACAATCCGGAAGTTTTTTTTCAGAATGTATTATTTCCTTTGAGAAAAGTGAACAGAAGTTAAAAATTTAAAAAATAAATATAAAGAGATACGCATGCACTTCATAGGAGTAATGGCTGTGAAAATATATTTTATTTTATGCCGTAAACACGGCATTTTTTCAGCTCATCAAACTATCAAATACACCGATTGATTGATAGCTGAATTTTAGAAGGTCTAATTTTTTTGGCTAGTTTTAATTCTTTAAATTTGCTGATTGTTTGTGTGACTGCATGGATGTCCGGTATAAACGGTCACCAAGTGTTCAAACTTGTGTATCCTTTTTATGTATAGATTTAATGCTTTTAAGAGAAATTTTTAAGTGTATTATTGTTATATCAATGTATTTTTAGAAATTATTTAACATGGAAATTACAAAATAATGGCCTTAAAAAGTATTATCATTATTTTAAAACCTTTTTTTTTTGTAGTTAAAAAAAAAACAAATTATGAATTTAATATCGCAACTGTAACAAATATTTTTTTGAAACTAAATCAAACATTACTTGGTTCATTTGTTCGATCTCCTCTACACGGGCCAGACGCCGGGGTCCCCTCCGCCAGACCGTGCGGCGGCACGCCAGGAACCTCCCCCCCCCTGGCCTGGGGGACGTCCGATCGACAGAAAACGCTGCGTTTAAAGTTTTCGCGGTCCACTCTCATTTGGACGTACAAACTCTTCTACTTTAACAAACTTATCATCTATAGACGAACATGCAGAAGAAACCTCAATATTTGTTTTCTGTTTAAACTCACTAGCGTAATGAAGAGTCCAAAACGTCTAGAGACCTGAAGGGGCAAACTTTATATATATAATAATAAAATGATTGCTCATTTCCCTTTAATTTTATACTTTTGGTGACAATGGTCGTTAAAATAGTCAGTTAAAAATACATCAAAACTGCAAATATCGCAAGACCCCCGCCCGAGGCTAACTGACTGAGCAAAATCTCAGGTTCCCTATATTGAGAAATTATTTTTAAAAAGATTCAAAGAATAAAAAAAAAACCCATATAATTTTTAAAAAAATCTAAAATAATCTTTTCCCACCATCAGAGCTTGCCATCGCCCCCCCCCCTCTTCCCCCCAATTCTCACTAGCACCCGTCAACCACACTTGGCACCTAAGGCGGATGGTCACGTGTGTGCAAGACCCCCGCCCGAGGCTAACTGACTGAGCAAAATCTCAGGTTCCCTATATTGAAAAATTATTTTTAAAAAGATTCAAAGAATAAAAAAAAAACCCATATAATTTTTAAAAAAATCTAAAATAATCTTTTCCCGCCATCAGAGCTTGCCATCGCCCCCCCCCCTCTTCCCCCCAATTCTCACTAGCACCCGTCAACCACACTTGGCACCTAAGGCGGATGGTCACGTGTGAATCTCGTTCAAGGGCCTATGTACATAACCTATCTTCCACTCGTCTGCTAAAATTCATTGTTTTACCCGCGATAATGACTTGTTTTAATTTAAAACTAGAAGAAGGTGGGGGTGCGACCCACACGGAGGTGTGTGGATGAAAGCTTTGCATGCGGCCAAAATCAACTACCATCGACTAAGAAGACGGGCCTTGAAGAATTTTTGAGTTCATGAACTCATGCCAGGCAATTTCATAGAGTGGTAGCTAAACGTCATTAATCTTGTCAAGATTTTAAAAGAAAACTATTCGGGCAGTGCACAATCAACAAGGCTATGAAAACTTTGAGAACCTCTCGCGTCGTTATGTGACAAAGTAGCACTCTCTCTATCTACCTTATCAGACAGTTGAGATTATCCGAATATCTGCGGGACCAGATAACACGTGACACCACAGAAAAATCTTGACCCCCGTCGTGTGGCCTATAAACGCCTACTCTGATAATGGCGTCAGTTCTTGCGCGACGGATGATTGGACAGTTGCTTGGCTACTCAGATTTGTTTACATCTTACTTTCAGTTTGATCGGTGGGAAACTCAGATTTGTTTACATCTTACTTTCAGTTTGATCGCTTGGCAACTCAGATTTGTTTACATCTTACTTTCAGTTTGATCGCTTGGCAACTCAGATTTGTTTACATCTTACTTTCAGTTTGATCGACTGGCAACTCAGATTTGTTAACATCTTACTTTCAGTTTGATCGCTTGGCAACTCAGATTTGTTTACATCTTACTTTCAGTTTGATCGACTGGCAACTCAGATTTGTTTACATCTTACTTTCAGTTTGATCGGTGGGAAACTCAGATGTGTTTACATCTTACTTTCAGTTTGATCGACTGGCAACTCAGATTTGTTTCCATCTTACTTTCAGTTTGATCGCTTGGCAACTCAGATTTGTTTACATCTTACTTTCAGTTTGATCGGTGGGAAACTCAGATGTGTTTACATCTTACTTTCAGTTTACACGACTGGCAACTCAGATTTGTTTACATCTTACTTTCAGTTTGATCGCTTGGCAACTCAAATTTGTTTACATCTTACTTTCAGTTTGATCGCTTGGCAACTCAGATTTGTTTACATCTTACTTTCAGTTTGATCGCTTGGCAACTCAGATTTGTTTACATCTTACTTTCAGTTTGATTGCAACATCTTTCACCGGATCCCATTTCCTTATCACTACAGATATATTAAGTTGTTCCCAATCTCCCTGTTTGACCATTCCTTTCCTAAAGAGCAGAGTTTTTTTTTGTTGTTGTAAAGATGACCTCAACCTTCAAGCTAGCAGCTAGCTAGTAGCATGCTCCAGCATCGTGTTTAAAAATCTGAAATATATCGCATTTGTCCTGAGCTCCATGTTGATCAATTCATGGGCCCAACATTAACATGCACTACCGTATCTTGGTGAACTTGAAAGAAATGCAGTTGGTTCTCAAACTTTTGATCGTTCATCCCATTTCTTGCCTTTAGTGTCCTGAGCTGATTGATGGCTTTGTGGAATTGGGAAATATTTGTTAATAAAATAATATTACGCTATTCTTATTTTTCAGTGGAACACCTTTAATATATAGAAATGGAGTGGTATTGAAAGGAATGTATAGAAGTGGAGTTGTATTGAAAAGAATGTATAGACTTATAGTGGTATTGAAAGTAATATATAGAAGTGGAGTGGTATTAAAAGGAATGTATAGAAGTGGAGTGGTATTAAAAGTAATATATAGAAGTGGAGTGCCACGCAATGAGACAACTTCTCAAATGCCTTAAACTTACCATCATACCTACTAGTACTAATTATTTTATTACTGTTGGCGTTTTCCTCTAATTAGGTCACGGATCGCCGTTCCGAAAAGTTAGGACAGATACAAATATCAGATTTAGGGGCCGAAGCACTCAAGTGGGTCATACAAGTGTGAGGAATGTTCCATTTTTTCCTGACTCCCTTTTTTTCTGGCGTTGATATTAGGCCCAGGTTTACCAGATAACGGTCACTACGAACATCCCATTTAAACACAAGGCACATAATAAACAAACATAAAGCTAATATGAGATCATCAAACATGGGCGCCCGCAGGTAACACACACGAATATTCCGCACTCACTTATCGCTCACTCGAGGATAGCACACACAGAAAACTCCCCCACATTGAATACTCGGATACTCCTAACACGAAATATTCCCCACTCGGAAAACTCCCCTCGTATGGAAAGTTAACCGTTCCCCCCCCCCCCCTAGAAAGTTTTCTGCGGGCGCCCATGTCATCAAAGAACAGATGCCGTGTTTCCCATACAGACAAGTAGCCTTACGATGCACAGCCAAGCAAATATATATTTAAAAAAAAGAGTAGTTTCCAAAATCTAAAACAGGGAATCTCAAATTGTTTTGCAAAGTTCTGAACTTTGGGAGGTTGTTATCATCCATAATAATAACCCCCCGAGTGGATCTGCCCACCCCTCTCTCATTGCGCACAGTGATGCGCCTTCATTCGCTGCGCACAAAAGAACACATTCGTCACTCACCGCTCACTGACAACTTACATGCCATGCCTAAAAAACGGTGAAACGAAGGTCAATACAACGATGCATTGGTCGGTACATGGCGCGCCATCTGGAATTATTATTATATTTTATGCACATCTTCCCGTATTTTACACGCCCAACGAGAGTTTGCTTTTCTCCAGCTAGTCTAACATATTTTTAAAAAAAAAATGTTATCATTATTTTTATCTCGTTGATTGGAGGACCTCTCTCTACTACTAGAGCTCGAGTGCAACGGAAACCCTGGTAACCACGCAGTGTGCTAAAGATTAGCTTCCGGAAGCCCCAATTCAATGAGATGTTGTTAAAGCATTCAGTTCATTGTTCCGTTGGGAAATTTTAATTTCCATCTTTTTGAACCAGCGCGACCACCAAAAACAGAAAGTTAGGCATGTAAACACAAGTCGCGTTCGGAAACTTGATCATTTAGTGTTGGACCCTTTCGTGTGGTGTAAAAAATGTATTAGTGTAAAAAATGTGTTCTTTCTTCTGTAAGTGACTGTCTGTAACGTTTTTGATTGGTCTGTGATTGGTTAAAATGTTCTACATATGGATTGTACGGGCGTGTAGCTTCATTGGATTATATTCTTGACAATTTAGCGGCGTGTTTCAAATTTTGTGATTTTAAAATGACATCAGCCCAGGGGTAACTCCACCTGGGGGCTGAAACGGATAAAATTAAAATGAACTGAGTTAAACGAGATGGAGGAGCTGGACAACGGTCAAGGGGAGTCGGAGTTCAGGAGGACAAGGGGAGGTAAGCGCTTTACATGAAATGTATAACATCAGTTAAAACTGGTATAACATGTGTCTGTTTACACCAACCTCGTCGTGATTACACTGAACTTGGATCGCATTTTAAAATTTGGTAGAAATACTTTTTTACTGAGGAATTTCAATGTGCACTTAAAATCAATAAATAATGCACAGTTCATTTCAATTGACCATTTCAGATAATTAATTATTAATATTAAAAAAAATAATTATTATAGTTTCACTGTAGTTTGTTCGCTGATGTCTGAAGGCTTCTTGCCGACACGTTCAATTGTTTTGTTGCGTTCTTTTTTTCAGGTTTTCCATACTTTGTTTCGCCCATTTCCATAGTTCACTTTTGAAGTTTTGTTTAAAAATTTTTTTTTTCTTAAAGTAATCCTAACGTTCTTTATTGGCAATGTTTCAGCCAGTGAAACGCCGGCCTCATCATCTTACTAAATAGACACAGCAGAACGTCAATTAGCCGAAATAATGGGGAACGGGGGGGGGGAGGGGGCAGGGGGGGCGTTTTGGATAACTTAATTTTCGGATAATCAATCACCCACGGAAACATTGCGCTCACAGAAGTTGTTGGACATTATACAACATTAAGATGTTTATCTTATAGACTCACGATGCTCTATTATCAATCGGCTTATTATGTAACGTGATCATCAAACGGTGTACGCCAGAGTCTAAGGTGTACGCCAGAGTCTACGGTGTACGCCAGAGTCTACGGTAAGTGATCGTTGACAAAACAGATGACTGGCGCTTACAATAAAATCCAACGCTACCTTGCAGGCGTGTATCCTGCCATATGTATCCATTGTCAAGTCTGGCATACCGCATTATCCCAGTCTGGTCACTGTACTAACAGCGCGTACCGGAATCTATAGTTTACCTGGATTGTGTGACAGGACTAAGATTGTTTTACACATTTTTGTACACAAATGTTCCATACCAAGAGCATTGCTTACGATAATAATAATATATATTTAAAAAATTAGAAGTTTTGATAACCGAGGTTCGGATAATCAACGGTCGGAAATTAGACGCTCTACTGTGTATGGATATATTTGTCCGTGTACTAGACAACTATGTACATGACACCTAATTGACAACTACAAGACACCTATGTACATGACACCTACTTGACAACTACATGACAAAGAGAAAGTGATTACCTTATTCTGTCCTAGGGTCTACATTGTCTGCGTACAGCCAAGATGGCTACGGTGCGGCAGGCTTCTCAGCGAGGTCCTCCTCCAGCGGAAGCCCCAAAAAGTACGCCCTTAAAGGCATGAACGCCCTAAGGCGCTGGGGCAGCCAGACTTCTGACCAGATACCTGTGCTGTCAGATCAGGATGACAATGAGGTAAACACTTCAAAGTATTTTGGAATCCATCAACTTCTAATGGTCTGTTACACCGAATTCTCGATTTAAAAAGGGATTTAAAAAAAAATCCCCCCCCCACCCTCCCAAGAAAAAGAAAAACAAGTACAATGATCATGTTCCACAATGAACAGTTGCGTCTATTGCCTCCTGCCATCCCTGATACCCTCACTGAGTAGCCCGTGCAACCCGTGAAATATTCTTTCAATACCAGGCACAGAAACATCGCGAATCCCCTCTACATAAATAGGAGCCAGAATGATCAATACGTTGATCGTGGGCCCTTAAATTATAG
>CAXITT010000113.1:70698-108198 GCA_964033795.1 Lymnaea stagnalis | reverse complement strand
CATTGAAACCAGCAACTGCGTGCTGATCTAATTTGTTGTTTTGTGTCAACTGCAAAAAAAAAAAAAATAATAAAAAAATAAAAATAAAAAAGACCAACAAATAAAAACAAAATTATAAATGAAAATATTTATTATTATTAAAAAAAAATGGTGAATACATTTTTTCAATGTTGTTTTGAGTCAACTGAAAAAAAAAAAAAAATAATAAAAAAATAAAAATAAAAAAGACCAACAAATAACAACAAAATTATAAATGAAAATATTTATTATTATTAAAAAAAAATGGTGAATACATTTTTTCAAGGCGTATAATTTCCAACTACTCGGTTATGTATCAACTTCATGTTGTCTCACCTCAGACCACAATAAATTTGTTCTACTCCCTGAGTCACCTCGGCATCGGGTTTTTCATCAAGACAGAAGGTTATTTCTGGCCCATGTTCCTGGCGATGCTCATCAGCTTCTCGTCCCTCCTTGTCTGCCTCGTTTTCGTCAAAGAAACTTTGGATAAGCGGAAGCTCAAAGAGCGGGCGAAAGTAGGTCAAGGTTGGTATCAAAAGTTCCCAGGCTGGTCCTACAAACTACTTCCTGTCAAGTTGCTCGCGCGCCGTCCAACACACGAGCTAAATTAAAGTATTATGCAAAATAGCGGCATCAAATATTTTGTAAAAATTTCATAGACCACGATTTCCATTTTAAAAAATAATAATTTAAAAATTCAGTTTAAAAAAAATTCAATTCAACTCTAGCGCCAGCCAATAAACCTTTCTTTAAGTTTTACATTTGTTCCACTTGATGAAAAAAACAAACAAAACAGAACAACAACACAGCCACATATGAGGAATTATCCATGTGCGGGAGTGCGGGATTACCTACGAGGGGAGTTTTCCGAGTGGGGAATATTTCGTGTTAGGAGTATCCGAGTATTCAATGTGGGGGAGTTTTCTGTGTGTGCTATCCTCGAGTGAGCGATAAGTGAGTGCGGAATATTCGTGTGTGTGTGTGTGTGTGGGGGGGGGGGAGAGAAAAAAAATCATATAATAGTTTTAAAAAAAAGAACCACTTTTCTTCTTTTCACAGCCATCAAGGGAGTGTTTAGTTTTTACTTCATCAAGAGTGACAACCCGCTGTTCAAGAGGAAAGACTTTATCTTCCTCGGTGCTGTGTTCTTCATGTATGAGACGTGTCTGGGCGTCACCATCCAGTACTTGTTCCTTATGGCTGAACCTCTTTGTTGGGGCTCTGAAAAAATAGGATACGTCACTACATTCCAGGTAGGACTGCTTTCAACCACTTGATCTGCGAGTGTCCTCTAAGATCATTACTTGCTGATAAATGATATTCACATTTATTTCAATAAATTCCAGTACGTTCTTATTTTAAAATAATCAATAATCATTTTTAAAATCCAATGAAGGAAGTTACTATCCATATTAGCCGAAGATTTATTTCTTAGACCTGTAAATGTTTTATGTAGACAAACAGCAAGTGCAGTATCTTAAGTAAATGTTTTATGTAGACAAAACAGCAAGTGCAGTATCTTAAGTAAATGTTTTATGTAGACAAAACAGCAAGTGCAGTATCTTAAGTAAATGTTTTATGTAGACAAAACAGCAAGTGCAGTATCTTAAGTAAATGTTTTATGTAGACAAAACAGCAAGTGCAGTATCTTAAGTAAATGTTTAACTCTGTAGCACAGGGCCATTCCAATAGCATTGCAGTTGTAGTATCTACCTATCATAGATACATATATATTGGAAAGTCAACGGTTGTTGGTGTGTGGATTTGTTTGTTCCACATACGTTTCTACATGGATTGATGGATCCTGACCAAACTTGGCCCATGTATCCATCAGTACCCGGAAGGAACTCTTGGGGGTTATGCATTTTTAATAAAATTCCGTTTGGGGCCGGGGGCCCTGAATTCTTTTTTTTTCTTATGGTAGCTATATAAATACAATTAATAACAAATATTGCTCCATGAATAGATGGATCTTGACCAAACTTAGTACACATACATTTTGACCAAATTTAGTACACATACATCTTGACCAAACTTAGTACACAATAGTACACATACATCGTGACCAAACTTAGTACACATACATCTTGACCAAACTTAGTACACAATAGTACACATACGTCGTGACCAAACTTAGTACACATACCCTTGATTATTCATATTCAAGTAGGGAATTGTAATGAACTGATAATATCCATTTCTCAGGGGCTGGGGGGCCCAAGTTTCATTTTTTCCTTATATAAGCTATTGAAATACCAATAGGCTTAGACAACATATAGGCTCTGTGTCAATTGGTGGATCTAGGCCTAGCTTTGAAGCACAATCCTTGAAAGTCGGTATTGAAAAATCGATGGATTTAAAATGTATAATAATAATCCAATCCATTTAGGGCCGTTCTAGACTTTTCCAGAAAGTTCGATAATTTAAAAAAAAAATCAATATCTAAGGCATTTTTAACCCGATTTTAATGGGACAAATTTTAAATTTTAACCTTATTATTTAATGGACTGATTTTATTAGGGCCCTTATCTCAGGCAAAACGAAATCGGTATAGTTATAAAATGGGCCCACACCGGGGCGCCTCTTTCAGCTTAAATGTACTATAGTTAAAGTAGTGCATTTACTTAGACTAAATATTTTTTTTTTCCATTCGAAAAATAACAACGCGGAACAGTCATACGTACACGTTTCGAGGAGGATGTACAATTTAATCTAGACTGTTCCAGAAAGTTCTGTATTGTTCTCCGGAAGTATATAATGGAATCTAAAAGTTGATTGACATGTCAGTTTAGTTCCATTCATGTCTAGGCTTTCCTGGGGACTTTCTCTCAACACACGCTTCATAATCCTACCTGAAAAAAAGAAATTACACCCCACTGGGAACATGATCCCATCGAGGTACAGGATCCTAAGAAGGAACGAAATCCAACAGTAAACTGAAACCCAACGGTACGCGATCCCATCGGGTAACGGGATGTAATCGGGATCGTATTGGAAAAGGGTATCCCATCGGATAAGAGGATCCCACCGGGAAATGGAATCCACTGGGGATAAGGATCTAAAGGGATCGGGATCTCATCGAGAAACGGGATCCCACCGGGAACGAATACAGACGAGTTCGGTATGCCGACGGGATCGGGATACGGAAGGGATCATGATCCCACCTGGATAGGGATCGGGATACCGAAGGGGTCGGGAGACCATCAGGATCAGGATCTCACCGGAAAACGGGATACCGACGGGATCGGGAACCCACAAGGATCGGGATCCCAACGGTATAGGTATCCGACAAGGATCGGGATTCCACCGGGATCGGGATCCAAACAGAGTTGAGATCCCTCCGGGAAACAGGAAGCCATCGCAAAACGGGATCCCATCGGGAAACGTGATCCGATTGCCCATCGGGGAGCGAAAGGTTTACAAACGCTTTTATAATTGTGTTTTTATAGGAGACAGATGAGTGATTAATTTTTTTTTACTACCGTATATGGGTGTTTTTTGTTGTTGTTTTTTTTACATGGCACTTAATTTCAATGTTAATTAAAAGACTGTATAAGTTGTGTTTTTTTCCGATTGCAATCACGGGCAACGCCGGGAATATTGGCTAGCAATGCATAAAAGGAAAAAGGAGAAAAAGGGGGGGGGGGAGATTTGACATAAACAAAATGAAAGCACAAAGTCACTGGAATCGTGAGGCGATTTGGTCTACTACCCAGGAGAAAATGCCCCAAAATGACAACTGAAAGGTGGACTGTCGAAACTCGGATTTCTGATGCCGTGTTTACATCTTGTGATTCCGTGGCTTGTATTGTTTGTGTCCTGTGTTGTTTGTGTCGTGTGTTGTTTGTGTCATGTGTTGTTTGTTTGTGTCGTGTGTTGTTTGTTTGTGTCGTGTGTTGTTTGTGTCGTGTGTTGTTTGTGTCGTGTGTTGTTTGTGTCGTGTGTTGTTTGTGTCGTGTGTTGTTTGTGTCGTGTGTTGTTTGTGTCGTGTGTTGCTTGTGTCGTGTGCTGCTTGTTTCTGTCCAGTGTTGTTTTTGTCGTGTGTTGCTTGTGACGTGTGTTGTTTGTTTCTGTCCTGTGTTGTTTAAGTCCTGTGTTGTTTGTTTGTGTCCTGTGTTGTTTGTTTGTGTCCTGTGTTGTTTGTGTCATGTGTTGCTTGTACGGTGTTTTGTTTGTTTGTGTCGTGTGTTGTGTCCTGTGTTGTTTGTGTTCTGTGTTGTTTTTGTCGTGTGTTGTTTGTGCCGTGTGTTGCTTGTGTCGTGTGTTGTTTGTGTCGTGTGTTGCTTGTGTCCTGTGTTGCTTGTTTCTGTCCTGTGTTGTTTGTTTGTGTCGTGTGTTGTTTGTGTCGTGTGTTGTTTGTGTCGTGTGTTGTTTGTGTTGTTTGTGTCGTGTGCTGTTTGTGTCGTGTGTTGTTTGTGTTGTGTGTTGTTTGTGTCGTCTGTTGCGTGTGTCGTGTGTTGCGTGTGTCGTGTGTTGCGTGTGTCTTGTGTTGCTTGTGTCGTGTGTTGCTTGTGTCGTGTGTTGCGTGTGTCGTGTGTTGTGTCGTGTGTTGCTTGTATCGTGTGTTGCTTGTACCGTGTGTTGTTTGTTTGTGTCGTGTGTTGTGTTCTGTGTTGTTTGTTTGTTTCCTGTGTTGTTTGTGTCCTGTGTTGTTTGTGTCGTGTGTTGCTTGTGTCGTGTGTTGCTTGTTTCTGTCCTGTGTTGTTTGTTTCTGTCCTGTGTTGTTTGTTTCTGTCCTGTGTTGTTTTTGTCGTGTGTTGTTTGTGTCCTGTGTTGTTTGTTTGTGTCCTGTGTTGTTTGTGTCGTGTGTTGTTTGTTTGTGTCATGTGTTGTTTTTTGTGTCCTGTGTTGTTTGTTTCGTGTGTTGTTTGTGTTGTGTGTTGTTTGTGTCGTGTGTTGTTTGTGTCGTGTATTGCTTGTGTCGTGTGTTGCTTGTTTCTGTCTTGTGTTGTTTGTTACTGCCCTGTGTTGTTTTTGTCGTGTGTTGTTTGTGTCCTGTGTTGTTTGTGTCCTGAGTTGCTTGTGTCGTGTGTTGCTTGTGTCATGTGTTGTTTGTGTCATGTGTTGTTTGTGTCGTGTGTTGTTTGTGTCGTGTGTTGTTTGTGTCGTGTGTTTATTGTGTCGTGTGTTTATTGTGTCGTGTCCTGTTCGTGACGTGTCCTGTTCGTGCCGTGTCCTGTTTGTGCCGTGTGTGCCCTGTGCTGTTTATTTCGTGTGTTGATTGTGTCGTGTGTTGTGTCTTGTGATGTTAATGCAACTTAGAAATTTCGATATGGATTACTCGTCTTTAGAGCCAAGAATAGACAGACATACATAGCAACACATGGATCTCATTTATAGGCATGTCAACAAAGTCTGGACTGTATGTGGAATTTTCATATGTGGACTGTAATTCCATATTAGCGAGTCATTTACTTTGCCTACTTCAGAAAAATAGCTCCAACTCCACGAAAATAGCTCCGACACACAGCTATAAACTTGGATACAAAATATTAATACCAAAAATATATACCGACCGAATGAGATATTCTGGTTTCGGACGAATTCAAACCGAAAGTTAAAAATGACTTTCGGCCAAAACCGAAAGCCTAACGAGAATTTCAGCCAACATCGAAATAGAAAGATAGATAACCCAGCACAGCTATTTCGTCAAACGATGGATGCAACAAAAAGTTCAACATTATCAACAATCCTTCAAGAATTAGTAAGCAATCCGCAATGCAGCAATAATCATTACGAGCCTCAGAGTTGTTAAATGGCAGTTCTTTCAGGGGGCTAACTGAAGTGAAACAAAGGAATGCTGTAGTTCAGAAAGAAAATCTTCTCCGCATTACCGCCCTGTAGGTTACCGCGTCACTCAGCAAATAGCTGTCCCCACTGCACTAAACAACGGCTCACTTGACACGCTAGTGGGTGGTGCAGACAAGAATGTGCGTGCAGTGGCTTCCAGAAGTGAGTATTGCTACACTGCCAATACGCGTATCTATCCATGGTTATTCGAGGCAGACGCGGCTCCTTGAAATGTTGTTCGTACAGCGGTACGACATGGGTTTGACTTCGACTGTCGTATTGCCGGCCGACAGACAAACAGAGTGACAGTATGACTTCTGGCAGACGAGGGAAAGCTTAAATCACTTTCGATCGAAACTGAAAATCAACTGAAAGTTAACCTTTCTCCTTCGGCCGAAAATAAACCGAAAATGATCAAATGGCGACTTTCGGTGCAATAGCCGAAATTCGGTCGGCCTCTAATTGAAAATGACTTATGACTCACGGTGACTGTATAATGTCATAGTGTCTTACATGTCCCAGGGATTATTAAGCGCATTTGTCACCCTTGTGTTGATGCGTCTGCTCCAAGCGTTCTTCATCGACGAAACCATTTGTATTGTGTCCCTGATATCAGCAGCAGCGAGTCGTTTCCTGTTGGCTTTCTCCGTCTCTGATTGGATGATTTACACAGGTTAGTGCGCAGGCGTTATTATTATTATTAAGGTTGTCTTACACAGCGTAGTACCCCATTGTAGTACCCCAGCGTAGTACCCCAGCGTAGTACCCCAGCGTAGTACCCCAGCTTAGGACCCCAGCGTAGTACCCCAGCTTATGACCCCAGCGTAGTACCCCAGCTTAGGACCCCAGCGTAGTACCCCAGCGTAGTACCCCAGCTTAGTACCCCAGCGTAGTACCCCAGCTTAGGACCCCAGCGTAGTACCCCAGCTTAGGACCCCAGCGTAGTACCCCAGCTTAGGACCCCAGCGTAGTACCCCAGCGTAGTACCCCAGCTTAGTACCCCAGCGTAGTACCCCAGCTTAGGACCCCAGCTTAGGGCCCCAGCGTAGTACCCCAGCTTAGTACCCCAGCGTAGTACCCCAGCGTAGTACCCCAGCTTAGGGCTAGGCTCACCGCGCTTCACATAAAAATAAAAAAAAAAATAACCATTCGAAATCCAAAATTCCTAGCCCCAGAATTATGTGTATAAAAAACAGGCTTCTCTTGAAACACTTCCTTTAGGCATGTCATTCTGGTTGTGTGGTTCAACCATTGTGTATAAAAAACAGGCTTCTCTTGAAACACTTCCTTTAGGCATGTCATTCGGGCTGTGTGGTTCAACCATTGTGTATAAAAAACAGGCTTCTCTTGAAACACTTCCTTTAGGCATGTCATTCTGGTTGTGTGGTTCAACCATTGTGTATAAAAAACAGGCTTCTCTTGAAACACTTCCTTTAGGCATGTCATTCGGGCTGTGTGGTTCAACCATTGTGTATAAAAAACAGGCTTCTCTTGAAACACTTCCTTTAGGCATGTCATTCTGGTTGTGTGGTTCAACCATTGTGTATAAAAAACAGGCTTCTCTTGAAACACTTCCTTTAGGCATGTCATTCGGGCTGTGTGGTTCAACCATTGTGTATAAAAAACAGGCTTCTCTTGAAACACTTCCTTTAGGCATGTCATTCGGGTTGTGTGGTTCAACCATTGTGTACAAAAAACAGGCTTCTCTTGAAACACTTCCTTTAGGCATGTCATTCGGGCTGTGTGGTTCAACCATTGTGTACAAAAACAGGCTTCTCTTGAAACACTTCCTTTAGGCATGTCATTCGGGCTGTGTGGTTCAACCATTGTGTACAAAAACAGGCTTCTCTTGAAACACTTCCTTTAGGCATGCCACTCGGGCTGTGTGGTTCCACCATTGTGTCACCTAACTCATCAATGATTAAGGAACTATTTAGTTTGAAAAAAATCTTCTGAAATATTCATTGCCACCCCCCCACCCCCCAACCTAATTTTTTCCCCCCACCTTCTCCTCTCATGTCTCACAGACCTATTTTACTTTTCAGCTTTCACAATTGGTATGCTTGAGTTATTGGTGAGACCCCTCGTTCGTGCCATACTATCTCGTATGGTGGCCATTGACAAAAGAAGTGAGTACCACATATTGAGATTGAGCTGAGCACAGGTTAGCTCGAAATAGGTCTGCTGGCGTTTTGAATAAACTGATGTAAATACTGAAGTGAATACCCTGATGTCTTTCAATTAAATAAATGATCAGATCTGAAATCTTGACGTTTTAATTTTTTATGTATCTAACAATCAATTTCAGATCTAAAAAAAACAATTTCAGATCTAGCAATCAATGTTTAGATATAAAAATCAATTTCAAATCTAACAATCAATTTCAGATCTTACGATCAATTTCAAAGCATTTTTAACAAAAATATTTTAAAAGGGTTTTGAAAACTATTTTGTTTTTAACAATTTTTTTTATAGAGTTTGGTTTATTATACGTAGTTCGACGGTGTCAAGGTTAGAATCGTAGACGGATCTATTCGATCTGGGGTCTGACCATAGGATGGCCATGATTAGATCTGGGGTCTGACCATAGGATGGCCATGATTAGATCTGGGGTCTGACCATAGGATGGCCATGATTAGATCTGGGGTCTGACCATAGGATGGCCATGATTAGATCTGGGGTCTGACCATAGGATGGCCATGATTAGATCTGGGGTCTGACCATAGGATGGCCATGATTAGATCTGGGGTCTGACCATAGGATGGCCATGATTAGTTACATGCACATTGATGCTGAGGGTTGGCCCCCCTCCCCCGGCAGATCTGTGGGTGATTGGAGATTAAAAAAATAGTTAATGACTTTTTAAAAACTTTGAACTCTAGTGTTAAGTAGGAATACTTACGTTAATAGCACAAGCTACACCAGCTCAAAGTGTTAACTTGCACATATCAGAAGTGGCAGTACAGAAGCCAATCAAACCCACAAGAGAAGTGGCAGTACAGAAGCCAATCAAACCTCAGAGAGAAGTGGCAGTACAGAAGCCAATCAAACCAACAAGAGAAGTGGCAGTACAGAAGCCAATCAAACCTCAAAGAGAAGTGGCAGTACAGAAGCCAATCAAACCCACAAGAGAAGTGGCAGTACAGAAGCCAATCAAACCTCAGAGAGAAGTGGCAGTACAGAAGCCAATCAAACCAACAAGAGAAGTGGCAGTACAGAAGCCAATCAAACCTCAAAGAGAAGTGGCAGTACAGAAGCCAATCAAACCCACAAGAGAAGTGGCAGTACAGAAGCCAATCAAACCTCAAAGAGAAGTGGCAGTACAGAAGCCTATCAAACCTCAAAGAGAAATGGCAGTACAGAAGCCTTTCAAACCCACAATAGGTTATTCAGATAAAATTTTCAATTGATATTTTCGTGATTCCCCAGGCTCATTGTTTGCAAGTATTGCTGTGATAGAAGTTGCCACTTTAGCCTTTGCCGGTGCGGGTTTTGATGCGATGTACTCTCTTACTGTGGCCATTTGGGGTGGAATGACCTACTTTGTGGTGGCCAGTTGTGTTGTGCTGTCAGCCCTGGTCATGGTGTAAGTTGTCACTGACTTAATAATCATTCTATTTCTCTTGATTTGTTTATTTACAGTTATTCAAAAAAATCAATGTTTAAAGTATGTGATAGTAGATTTGACCTTAAATTGAAATTTAATTTTAAAAAAAAGAAATCAGTGTTGCTACAAATAAATTCAGCATAAAAAATTAATTTTGTTTCAAAACCACAAATTTGTCCTTAATCCTTTTTAAGTTTAAGTATTGTATGATTTTTAAATTCATTACAAACATTTCATCCCAATTTCATGTTCTAAAATTTATAAATGATTATTTATAAAGCTGACGACTATTTTAGGGGCCATCCATAAATGACGTCAAACGTTTTGCAGATTTATTATGCCCCCCTCCCCCTCATCGCACATCATCACAAAAATGTGACACCCCCAACTTTTTTTTCTTTAGACGTGACGTCATCTATGGGTGGTCCGTGATTAAAAAAAACAGGTGACAGTTAAATAATAGCAGACATGTAGGACAAATTTAATGTGACATATTCAATGAGATAAATTTAATGTGACAAATTTAATGTGACAAAATTTAATGTGACAAATTTAAAGTGACACATTTAATGTGATAAATTTTATGTGACAAATTTAATTTGACAAATTAAATGTGATAAACTTAATGTGACAAATTTATGAGTTACAAAAATAAAAACTGAAATCTTAAAAACATGACTATTTCCTTGGTGTTAATTCTGTCTTCCTCAGAGCTTATATTATCATGGTCAGGAGGAGGAAATCAAGAGTAAGTCACTCCATACAGGAGGACACCATCAGTGAAACGCAATAAAATCTAAAGCCAGAATTTCTTTCAGCCTGAGAATGCAATGACGGTTTATCATTTTAATTGGCGAATAGACTTCTTGGCCGACCAACTTCTGTTGACTTCAAAATAACCATACTGTTTAGGCAAGGGACTGGTTGGTCACTGGTCTGGGTGGAACAATGGTCAGTCAGTCTATTGGCATGGGGTTGATCAGTCCGCTAAAACTCTACAGATCTAAAGTAATGGTTTGAAGTGAGTTCCTCCTCAAGACTAAATGAAACAATTTGTGACTTTGACATGTCCACTGGGATTAACTTCACAGGCAGCCATGGTGATGCTAGGAGGATATGGATGCTATGGGATTAACTTCACAGGCAGCCATGGTGATGCTAGGAGGATATGGATGCTATGGGATTAACTTCACAGGCAGCCATGGTGATGCTAGGAGGATATGGATGCTATGGGATTAACTTCACAGGCAGCCATGGTGATGCTAGGAGGATACAGATGCCATACTAGAAACATATTCTCCAAGAGTGTGACAGTTTTGTGAACTATTCTGTTAAAAGCAGGCCCGTTCTTAGGCATACGCTGACTACGCATCCGCGTAGGGCCCCAAACGTGAGGGGGCTCCCGTAGGGCCGCTTAACACCTTGGGGATATAGCAATGATGCACACACAAACAAATTATTGATAGCCGGAGGCGATCTCCTTCCTCAAAATAAGGAAATAAGTGCCATCAGAGCCATTCTTAGGCATATAGGCAAACTAGGAAACCGCCTACGGCCCCACTACCACGTGCATGTCCATATATTTCAGAAGTACACATTTTCTCTAGTGGCGAAATTATCAATATGGTTAGTGGTTACACGCGAGCAAAGAGGAAACATTGATGAAGGCAGAATGGAGCTGCCGCAGTGGTGGGTGGTGTTTTCTCCTCAGCTCGAGGGAGCTCCACCCCCGGAGCCCCCCCCCCCCCCCCCCCCCCGGGCCCCCCCCCCCCCCCCCCCTTACACGCGAGCAAAGAGGAAACATTGATGAAGGCAGAATGGAGCTGCCGCAGTGGTGGGTGGTGTTTTCTCCTCAGCTCGAGGGAGCTCCACCCCCGGAGCCCCACCCCCCCCCTTTACGGGGCCCCCAACCTACGCTCCATGCTTAGGGCCCCCAAACTCCTAAGAACGGCTCTGCTAAAAGCTTTAGTATTACTTGACTTATCCAGTGAACACATTTGAATTATATGCAGATTGTTTATAAACATGTATTGAATGTAATCTATGTGAAATTCTTATACCTGTAAGTTTTGTTTTATTATATATAAACATAGATGCTTAAAACTGTTTCAACAAACAAGTCAGTTAGTGTATTTTACAAAGCATGGATTTTTATGTTTGGTTTTGTTTGAATTTTTTAAAAAATATTTGAAGTAGATGGTATATAATAAAAGTGTGTGGATGTTTGGTTAGTGAACATTTAACTTTGTCTTTTAAGCTGTTAACGACAAATCAAATTCTCTCAATACTCAATACAACTGCATTTTACAAAAAAATGTTCATGAGTGGCGTGTAGTTTTGAATTACATTCAGCTTACAATGTAATTGAAATTTTGTTTTCAAAAGAATCCAGTTTTTTCATTTATTTTTTTAACATGTTCCCAGCTCATGCTATTGTTCTGGGTTAAACAGCCAGTGGTAAAGATGCTTCATTTCTGAGCAAAACTCTAGGTCATTTGTCATCATGGTCAGTTTAATGTTAGAATTTTGTAGGTGGGACCAATATTTAAATTACCTTGCAGAGGTAAAGAAGTTTTAAAAAAAAAGTTTTTGTTTCTATTAACTGGTTAACTACCATGAGCCGCTGGGAGTGGCTGGGCGTTCGTTCCGTTATGGCCACGAGCCGCTAGTTGCGCCAATGCTACTATCATAGTAAATCGAGTCAAATATTTATATTATTCTGTTCCCGTTTCGCTTCTAGATTTTAATTTACCGACCTGATGTTTATATTCCAAATGCATGCTATCAGCAGAATGTTTTAAAAAACGAAATAATAATTAGTTTTAATTCATTTTCCCAACTAGTTACAAAATAGTACACATTTACCGCGGCAACAAGTGACGGGGTTACTAAGGCATATAAGTGATTGGAAGTGTTAATATTATTCAATTTCTGTGTTCTTTGGTTCATTTTTCTTATTATTGGATATACTATTTGTAAACCACAAAATAAAAGGCTTTAAATGATTTTGAAATTAAAAAAATGTATAGGTGAGTTGCACATCAATATATTTTTTATTGTTTATCTATTGAAAATATTAATTTAACAATTAATAATTTCCTAACAAAACTTAACTTTACAAATGTTTTCAGCTTATAGTATAGCAAATTCAATTGCCTACAAAACGGTGTATTGATCATTAGAATATGTTCATAATTAAGAAAACTGCAGCTTAAATTGTACATACACCTAAAATGAAAAAAATGTGACCTAGATTTAATTCGGCCACAGTGGGTTTTTCAATCTGGTAGTTAATCAGTTAATAAACATATTTATATTTTAATATGTATTTAAAAAAAAACATCTTATTGTAAACTGTTTTAGAAACATCATTTCCCAGCACTTGATAATAATTGGCTTAAGGGGACCCACTGCAGATGACAAAGCCACCCCATCACTTAGTCTAATGCTTTGATGATACAATTAAACTCATCAGGGATGAGACTGAGAGTGAAACTTTTTATATCACTGTAACAGTTAGTTTAAAAAAAACTTGAATAAATGTAAATAAGATAAATATTTCTTTTCATTCCTTTTATACCTTTAAACAATATTCAAAACAATTTTTTTAATGAATTTTTTAATCTGTCTTTCAATATATTCTATTGGTTAAAATTATATATCAGTAACATATGTATTTATTATATATGGTACAGTACTTGCAAGCTCATGAGGAAATTCATTTAGAATCATATAGGCAGACATCAAAATATTCGTGGGACCTTGACCTTGTGAGTGGAATGTTGTGGCATTTTGCTGTAGATTATTTCCATCCAATAAATTTTTCACTCCATTTATGGATTAGGGATGTAAATGTGATTTAAAAAAAATACATTTTGTTAGATCAGTTTTGAATCCCTGGCCATACTGTAAAACATTGAATTGTTGTCAGCCAACAGTCTCCTAGGTGAATCAAATTCCTTGACACATCCGTGATCCAGAACAAGAATTCTGTATAGAATAATAATAACAATAATAAATGGGCCGATGGTTTCTTTAAAATAGTGAGCTAAATAAACAAAACATCACACAGGGACCAAAATCTGTTTGTGAATCAAATATTTACAAGAATCAATAAAGTCATAAATGAATTAATGTATTTCAGTTACTGCATTTGGATCATTGGCAAGGAAGATGGGAAAATTTTTTAAATTTAACTGCATGCACCAGTTTAATTCCCTCAAAGTAAGGACCGAAAGATTTAAAAATTAATTTGTTCCCCAATCTATAATAATTTACCAGCGTGGTCCCCTGGCTGTTTAAATAAATGATCTAAATAATCACTCTTAAAGTCAGCATTGTCACTTATTCATTGAGTGACAGTCGATTTTTTTTTTTCCCCCTGAGAAGTACTTTTAGATGTCTTGTTAAATTTGTCTAGTTTAAAAAGTTTGTCTTTTTCAGAATATTTATGTAGCCTATGTTGCTAAAATTTTATGTACTCTGTAATAAAAAAAAGAAAAAAAGCATTTATTTGGATCTATAAGAGAATCTTTTCTTTTCCTTTCTTAATCAATGTGTAAAACTTGTAATGATGTGTTTTAACTGTTGCAATTAAAAAAAAAAGATTTTATGGTTTAAAATTTAAAGAGAGATTTGAGCTTGACGTAAGCATTATTACAGTCATGTTTACTTGTTTGAATTAGTTGTGTAACAAAGAGTTAACTATTGAGTAACAGTTCAGAGGCCGACAGTACCCACAGTAAGAAATAATGAACTTTATAAAAATCCCATTGGGTGAGTCCAGGGGTGGGGCATCTTCATGAAAAATATTATTCTACATGATATTTAAAAATGTCTAGTAGAAAATAGCTGAAAAGAACTGGAGCTGAACTTAATACTGCAATACTTCTGCCTAGTAATGTTTAGCCATGTTGGCCAACCAAATATATATTGGTCCACAGTTCTGCCTAGTAATGTTTAGCCATGTTGGTCGACCAAATATATATTGGTGCACACTTCTGCCTAGTAATGTTTAGCCATGTTGGTCAACCAAATATATATTGGTCCACACTTCTGCCTAGTAATGTTTAGTCATGTTGGTCAACCAAATATATATTGGTCCACACTTCTGCCTAGTAATGTTTAGCCATGTTGGTCAACCAAATATATATTGGTCCACACTTCTGCCTAGTAATGTTTAGCCATGTTGGTCAACCAAATATATATTGGTCCACACTTCTGCCTAGTAATGTTTAGCCATGTTGGCCAACCAAATATATATTGGTCCGCACTTCTGCCTAGTAATGTTTAGCCATGTTGGCCAACCAAATATATGTTGGTCCACACTTCTGCCAACACTATATCATGGTACAGTGGACATTTTTAAAATAAGACCTTCAGTTTAGAATTAAGTTTTCTGACATCTTACAATATTATTTTACACATCACTTCTTCCAAGGTTTTTTTTCTGATTTTTGTATTTGCACTTCATAAGCTTAAAAGAAAAGGTAATTTTTTTTTTCTTGGTTCTATAACATAATTTTTCTATCTATCTTAGGTCACCTATCTATCTGTGATTTACCTGTCATAGTCTATGATGGTGTTGAGTCGATGAGCTATTGTCAGTACAGTGCAATCTTTAAATTCTCTGCATATTGTCTTCTGAATAAGCTCATCAGTTTCCACGTCGACAGCAGCCGTGGCCTCATCTAAAACAAGGATTTTTGTCTTTCGTAGAAATGTACGGGCCAGGCAGACAAGCTGGCGCTGTCCTACACTGCAACAAAGGGACGTAATTGTGGAGAAAGTCATGCAAAGCTGACTTAATGAATAGAAATGAGACCATACGGCAGAGTAAAAATTTGGCACTTGATCAGGGAAGGGGAGGGTAATAGAAAAAGTTATACATCATGTCTGTGGTTTGGCAAAAGGAGAGTCAAGTGGATTAAAATAATGATTTGATTTTATGCCAAGGTTTCTTTTACCTACACCCATCCCTACTAAACCCTAAGCATCCCATACATTAAAGTCATTTAAATCAATAGCAGAAAAAACTTAAAGAAGCCACAGCTTAATTTTAGTCAGATTAAATATTATGGACAGAAAACATAATAATATTATGTTCATATTTTTGCTATTCATAAAGTTGTTTTTTCTTAACAGCTTAATAGTGATAAAAGTCCAGAATAATAATCCGTATCCGGAAATTTGTTGGAAAGAAATTTCGTCAATGGAAAATTTATCGACTACAAGTTGATCGACACCAAATTTGGTCAAATTCTTTCTTCAGTTCACATGATCTAATTTTGCATCACATTTCTTTTTGAATGAATTATTTTGTTTGACTTTAGAGTTTATTGCGTTCAAAAAGAAATGAATTATTTTGTTTGACTTTAGAGTTTATTGCGTTCAAAAAGAAATTTGACGCAAAATTAAATTGTGTGAACTGAAAAAAGAATTGAACCGAATTTCTGTTCAATCTAATTTCCGTTGATCAATTTTCAGTCTACGAAATTTCTTTCAAATAGGTTTCCAGTAACCATAATGTTCATATTCATATTATTGCTATTGATAAATTCGTTTTTTTTCCTTAACAGCTTAATTCTGATAAAATCTCCACTAAAGTCCAGAATAATGATCATCTTACCTTTGTTTTTCCTACTGTTATTATGAAGATTAGTACCTGAGATTTTTGCCACCTTCTCCACAACAAAAGTCCAACTGCCTTGGTAACCTGCTCACAAAAGAATGCAGGTGGGCATGTTTGAGAGCTTCCATTAAGTCAGCATCTGTTTTCTCTTTGAAGGGGTCAAGGTTCATTCTCAAGCTATCGCTAAACAAAACTGGATCCTGATGAGACAAAGCATAGGATGACAACTGGTGTGTAAATGGTCACCTGATCAGACAAAGCAAAGCATGACAGGTGTGGCACAGTCAAGCTTGGTTACACAAGTAAAAGAGGGTGTAAACCATCAGGGACATCAAGGAAGAAGCTGCTTTAAAAAGAAACTGAATTTGAAAGCCATTAAAATAAATACATGATACAAGATTGATTTTAGTTGGAGATTATTTTTATAGACCTATATAGGAAATAAGAACATATTGTGCAAGGGGTGATAAGTTGAGATGTGAATGAGCTTTAAAATTGATCTAGTACTAGTTATTGCCCTTGTATTAGGCAACCGGTCCACAAATGAATTTATTAATATGGCATAGATAAATTAAAGATATCCAATGAATGAGCCTAACAGAGACTTGAAGAATTTGTCTTTCCATAAAATATTAGTCCGTTGAATGATTGTTTTACAGCTACCCAATAGTGCATTTAACATGAAGAAATTGTTGTCTCTGCATATTCTAGTAAAAGTCAACCTCTTGCTTTCCATAGCTTAAATAAATACATTTATTTTGTATATCCTTTGAAGAACAATGTAGTCAGGGTTATTAATCATTTGTACATTTGCAGACACTCCATTAAAATTTGACTTTAAATGACTTCCTGTAAAAAATGCTTTGATGCAGAAAATTTGTCAGTAAATTTTATAAATTTTTGAACTGGCAACCCTGGATTTAGCTATGGGATAAAAGAAAATTATATTTTGATTAAAACAAATAATACCTCAAAAACTATTTTGAAAAAAAAAATTACATGAAATCTTAATGCCACCAACCTGGGGTAGGATTGTGATTTTTCTACGCAGGTCGTGTAGACCTATCTTAGAAATTCTGCAGCCATCAATGATGATGTCCCCTGCTGAGGCTTCCAGCAGCCTAAAGAGTGCCATGATTAATGAAGATTTGCCTGCACCTGTCCTCCCCACAATTCCAACCTGTTGAAAATAATTTAAATAGTTAATGTTCCTATTACTTACTCAGCTATGAACCAATTCAATTTTAACCAAAGAGTTATACTTGAACAAGGGTTGTTTTGGGCATTTGGACAAATATTTATCTCACTATGGCTCTTTGTTAGGGCACAGTGGGGTTCATAAAAGAGAACACAACATGGCTTGTTTGAAAATGATGCTGTCACTAATGTCAAAACAGCTTCAGCTCTGTCTGGCACAATCGTTTTAGTACGTTCCAAATTTCAAATGACCAGAGGCTTTTTTTAAAAAGATATCTTTTCAACCATTCCTGAAGAAACAGTCAACTTAACATTGTCAGCATTTTAAGAGTAAAAATGCTCACCTTTTCACCACTACGAATATTACAAGTGATGTCATTGAGAACAAGGTCCAAACCCTCACGGTAGCGTGTTTTGTAGTGGTCAAAAGTGACCTGTCCATATTGTGGCCACTCAGCAAGGGGAGCAGATCCTGGAATTTCCCAGGCAGCCTGGTAAGGATGAGAAACTTTTTAATTTTTTTTTTAAAAATGTTGTTAAGGGAGATAATATTCAACCAACATTTCAATTCCTTTGTTAAAGGGAGATAAAGGCATGTTCAGTTTTAAACAGATTTAAGACTAAGACAGACTAAAGCTTCCACTTCCAGAAAAAAAACAAAAAAACTTTTAGAAACAGATAGCACATATTTCCACTTTATCTAAAGCAAACTGTTTTAAATAAGGTCAACACATTTTTTAAAATGTTAGTTTAAAGAGAACCCAAACTGTTGGTTGTTTTTTTTCAAGGAGTTTTTGTTTTTATTTTAATACTTAACACAATGAAGGAAAGAACCCAAACACTAACAGAATTTAAAAGGCTTTACAAATGCCCAGGGAATTCATTGAAATTCTGTATCACAGACACATCACTCCAAAAACCTGGTATTCTGTATTATATCAGGAATGGAGAAAAAAGTTATTTTATCAATCGATAATAATTTTGTATAATTTTTCTGCCAATCTGATTTACCAGCATGATTTTGATAGTTCATTTATCTCAATATGGTGACTTTTCATCAGTCAAATCACCTTGCACAATATACAAATGTGGTTTGTTTGAAAGCTGCATGTGAGTTTTCCCTGACTGACTCACTTCAGTTGGTTTCCTTGAATAATCTATGATGTTCTCCAAGGACACAATCTCCTGCTCTGTGACAGCAGCGTGTTGCATAAATCTTCCCAGGAACATGACAATCTGGGAATTAAAAAAAATTATTCAAAACTCATTTTTTATTTGAAAATTTAAAATGAAAAATCATTTTTTTCAAAAGGATTCAAAATACCTTCAGGAAAGCTAAGGATTTTTATTTAGTGACCATTTTGTAAAGAAACATCTCTAGCATCAATTAAATTTTTGAGTTGGCTGCTGATTTTTATATATCACATTAAGTGTACACACTTAACTGTCTCTTGTGTATTGCTTAGAGGCTACAGTTCACTTTTATAGACTGTAACTGTAAATAATAAGTGAATCAAATTTAACCATAACTTTTCACACACTGATACTCAGGGAAATTGCTTTCGTGATCAATTACTTCTATTTTTTTGTCCCCCTTCAGTGCATGATTCATAATGATAACTCACTGAGGATGAGTACATGAAGGTGAGTCCAGCCATAGACGATGAGATGGAACTGTCCCAAAGCACAACCAGCCCTGACGCCAGGCCAATCAACGACGAGACCAGGGCAATATGGATACCAAAACAAGTGCAGACAAAAGTCTCCATCAGGTCAAACTTGAGGTGGGTCTCTAGGAGTTGTTCCATTTTCTTTGAGAACCTTTTTTGTGATTTGAACGCCCTAATCGTCACAACGCCCTCCAGGGTCTCTTTAAAATGAGCGCTAATTGGCGATGTGGACTTGGAGCTAAACAAACGCAGCTGGCGGGCTGATGAAACGTACATTTTCTGAAATAATCATGTCAGTGAGAAAATATTTTTTGCCTCCACTTTGATGATGAACATAACACCATAATGACTTTTAAGATACTGCAAAGCAAAAATTAGAATGCTGCTGAATTTAAAAATACCAGGCATAACATTGAATTGAACTAAGTTAATTGCAACAATTTTTTATAGAGGTTTTCACTAAACAAGAAAGATTTAGGTTGCTGTTTCAAGTCAATTTAACAAAAAAAGTTAAATAAAATTGTTCTCTTTTCAAATTTTAGCAAATGTTTTTTGAGAAGTTTATCACCTTGTCAAAATTCCATGACAATTTATTTCATAATAAACTTGTTACCAACCAGTCAACTGGCAATTTATTTCATAGTAAACTTGTTACCAACCAGTGAAGTGGCAATTTATTTCATAGTAAACTTGTTACCAACCAGTGAAGTGGCAATTTATTTCATAATAAACTTGTTACCAACCAGTGAAGTGGCAATTTATTTCATAGTAAACTTGTTACCAACCAGTGAACTGGCAATTTATTTCATAGAAAACTTACCAACCAGTGAAGCGGCAATTTATTTCTTGGTAAACTTGTTACCAACCAGTGAAGTGGCAATTTATTTCTTGGTCAACTTGTTACCAACCAGTGGCTTAAATATTAAACACCCACCATCCATCATGCAAGTTTTACTAACCTGTATGAACAAGAAAATCATGGTAACCAGCCCGAGGAAGAACGTCAGCCCAGGAGTCATAATGATGACCAGCAAGAAGCGCAGTAAAATGTTGCCCACAAGCTGCATGTACTGGTCAAGACATGGACCCAGGCCGTCCAAACTGTGCATGTCCTTGGAGAAACGGTTGATGATATGAGCTGAGAAAAGTAATTGTGGTCATCAGCATAATTTAAAAACAATAAATAAATACGCTAAAAATAATCACACTTTTGGCTAACATTCCTGTGTCCTTGATGCCTGTCTATAAAAATATATATTGGACAATGAACAGATTAGTAGAATTCATTTTCTCCCCCAAAAATATGATATTTTTTTTTAGAAACTACGGAGCATGTTATTGACCTGGTTAAATTCATTTTATGACAGGTATAAAAAGTGTAGCTTGAAAAAGAAATTATGTTACCAGCAGGGGTTGATTCAAAGAATGACATGGGAGCTCGCATGATGTTAGTAAGGAGCTTATTGTGAAGTCTGCCGGCAGCTTCTAAAGCCTTTGATTGGACCAAGGTCAGAAACATGAAGGCTAACACAACTGAAACAGAGGGGGAAAGAAAATCAACTTCATTAGGCGAAAATATAGATTTACCAAAAATCGTTTTTGTCATTCAAACTTGTCTGTTCTCAGATTGATACTTACACTTACATGTATAATAAGTATAATAATTCACACCAATTCCTTCTCATTTTATTTTCTGTTAAAATTGTTTACTGAAGTCAGCCAAAAATGTTTTTGTTCTTGTTTTTTGTTTTAGTTGTGGTGTGTTTAAATGTTTTTTGTTTATAAATTAATCTTGAAGTTTAATGGAAGTTTACCTTCACAAAAGTTTATATTAAGACATGCTGTAAAATTCTGAAAATTCTAGAAATAACATTAGATAAACATTTCTCTTGTAATAATTATGTACCAAACCCAAATTTGGTTGCTGAAGTGATTAAATAATGCATTTTATACATTGTCCTACTTATAATTCTAACATTTTTGTAAGATTCCAATGAGAAAACTGAGACTAACTCTCTAACCCTCCACTTAGTCCAAAGACTGTTAAATTAATAAAAGTAGAGGACTTGTCGTCAGGGTTGTGGGACAATGTCGTGTTTTTCAGTAGGATATCCTCTGTCCACTTCCCGAGCCAAAGGTCTTTGAAATCTCTAGAGATCACCAGTAGTATTAGGACAATTATAAACAGAAAGACTGATTTTACACCAACAGACTTGAGATATTCTGCATACAGTTCCCAAGAGGTCTGGAAAAAAATGAGTTGAATATAGTACGAGAGTGATATTAAATTCTCACAAGGACTGGACACACATTGAGTAGAACTATATTGTACAAAGCAATATATATAGCTCTCACTAGAACTGGACATATAATGAGTAGAATAATGTAAAAACAAAATTACAGCAGCTGTGAATCCAAGCATGGAAAAAAAAAACATCAGTTAGGTCTGAGTGGAAGGAAGAGGTGGTAGGCAGGCCAAAGCCCAACACATGCTGTAGTGCCACAGGGATGGATGGAAGATCTGAGTAGAAGGAGGTGATGAGGCAGGTCAAAACCCTAAACAGGCCTTAGTGCCACAGGGATAGATGGAAGGTCTGAGTGGAAGGAGGTGGTGAGGCATGCCAAATCCCTACATGGGCTGTAGTGCCAGAGAGTTGGAATCGTGATCAGATGGCTATATTGACACAAAGTTGTTTTGAAGACCTGCCTCTTACATGTGATTGAACATACACAAAGAGTGTATAATTTATGTTTTAATAAAATAGCAGTGGACTTCGGACACCATACAACACACTTTAATTTTAACATAACAATGGCTGAGATATAACATAAACCTTCTGGGACACCAACATATACTTTCTAATGAGTAATTAATGTAAAAGAAAATATTTAAAAAATAAATTAAGAATAATTGTAAGACAATTTAACATACATCTCCTTTTGCTGTTTCCTCCTCCATTAACTTTCCTTCAACACTAATACAATTATTGTTTTCACCAATGGACTTTTCAATGTGATCAATCTTGTGAACAGTTCTGAAAATTGTTAACAAAATAATAAGTAGGCCTAAACATTTTGATAAATGTTTAAAATTTGTTTCTTGAAGTTTTTTAAGACTTTTTATTGTTAAATTTTAAAACAGTTATCTGTTATTGTTTTCATGCTGATAAATATTATTCATATTTAAAATAATCACATTGTATTCTTAAAAGGACTTTCATGATGTTTAACTTGTTTTTAAGGGTTTTTCCATTTTAACTAAAATAACACATAATTAAATTTAAAAATGTATTTCTAAAAGTAGATGTTTTGAGGGTTTAAAAAAAAAAAAAGACTAACCCATTAGAAAATAAATCTTTCTTGATGTGATCTGTAATTTCCAAAGGAATCGAGATGAACACATTTTTTTTAGAAGGCAGATAAATTTTACAAAATAAATACTATTCTACAGTATATTAAAAATAACGGAAGCATCAGTATCACCATGTCTCTAGAGCAGCGGTTCTCAACCTGTGGGTCGCGACCCCTTTGGGGGTCGCGGGACACTTTTCCAGGGGTCGCCTAAGACCATCTGAAAACATATATCCTTACAGCTATGAAGTAGCAACGAAAATAATTGTGTTGCTTGGGGGTCGCCACGACACGAGAAACAGTATTAAGGGGTCGTGGCACTAGAAAGCTTGAGAACCACTGCTCTAGAGTCATGGTAATACCAAAATTATAAAAGGAAATTGTGTCATGCCTACCAGCTAGTTTTCTGTTCTCTTCTGTCTCTGTTCTAGTGGACTCTCTAAGGAATGCAACAAGTTGCCCATTTTTTGCTAGCAGTTGTTTGTAAGTCACAGTCTCAGAAAGTTTACCATCTTTCATGACCAAAATCTCATCCACGTATGGAAGCCACTGGATTCCATGGGTCACAAGAATTCTGGTCTGTTAAAATTTATTAAAAAAATAGATTACCAGTACTTTAATTACTGTTTGAACACATATTTTTTTTTTAGTTCCCTGCTACTAAAATGTGAAAAAAAAACAGATGTCATGAGAAGAATTTTGGGCTTTAGTAAGGCTGAAATGATACATGATACTCATCCGTCTGCCTTGAACATGAACTGCACACCATACACTTGTTTCATATTTAGGTCAAAGAATTAGTTTTCTTTAGTAATGAAACATTTGGTAAAAAATGTAAAATAATTTAAGGCAATAGTTCTCATACATTACAAGATTTATATTTTAAAAAATAGCCCTTTCATCATGTTCTACCCTGGAAATATTTCATTATCAGCCACTTCTTACTTCTTACCTCTTACTTCCCCTTTCACTAAACTTTCTTTGGAAGAAAAAACCCAAAGAGAAATTGACCCTTAACTAAAATTCAAGACTTAATCATTTAAATTTTTAAACAGTTTTTTTCCCATTAAACTATTAAACTTTAAATGACCTCTTTGATTTTTTTTTCTTTTAATTATACACTCATTCTAGGGAAACACCTGGTAAATTCCATACAAACAGGACTTTGTTAATATTATCACATAAAAACTTTCTAACAGCAATACCTTGTCCTTGAGTAATCCATCTCTTCCCAAGACTTGATTAAATATATGTTTGCCAACATGAGCATCTACAGAACTAAGGGGGTCATCAAGAAGATAAATGTCAGCATCATGATAGACAGCCCTGGCCAATGAAACTCTTTGTTTCTGACCTCCCGACAGATTGACGCCCTAAATGTTTAAGAAATACAAACTTCATGCATAAATTCATTATAAATATATTAGGTAAAGTATCTATTCATAACTCTTTACCAAAACAACTAATTTAATAATTTTTTCCTTCCGTTAAATTAAATGAAAAAGTTTAATCCTTACTCCAAGAGTAATGTGTCGTATTATAATTATCTGTAAAGAAAAATATAGACACTACATAATTTTAAAGATTATATTTTGTTAAATTTATACTTTTGAATGAACGTAAACTGTTGCAAAGCATAAATTGTGTTTATCTATTTATTTATTACCCTTTCTCCTATCTCTGTGCTGTCAGACCCTGGCAGAATGCTGAGATCGTCTCTAAGAGCGCAAGCTTCGATAACTTTGTTGTATTTCAGTCCATCAAATTCTGATCCAAACAGAATGTTGTCTCGCATAGAAGCATTTTGAATCCATGCATCTTGGGACACTAAAGCAGTTGAACCCTTTTGTTTGTTGAGAGAAGTTATTTTTATAAACTAAGATCTGTTATGTCATGAGAAATTGTATTCCTTTTGCAGTAATAGTCAATGTAAAATTGTTGGAGATTTTCCTATTGTTTCATGTGGCTGCTAATGAGGTCAATGGCATGAGGTCAATGGCATGAGATCAATGGCATGAGGTCAATGGCATGAGGTCAATGTCATGAGGTCAATGGCATGAGGTCAATGGCATGAGGTCAATGGCATGAGGTCAATGGCATGAGGTCAATGGCATGAGGTCAATGGCATGAGCCAAATTCTTGGCATGCAATAACAAATTTAAAATAAAATGCATTGAAATGAAGAAACTTATTTTCAAAACAGAGACAAAAGAGAGAGAAAAAAAGAACCTTTTCCCTAAATATTATTATCATGGAATTTTATGTGTATTGTAAGGAAACCTTGCTTACTCTCTGCTATCTTCATCTATATCTGACATCCACTTTGGAAACAACTCAGGCGATAACATCTGATGATTATAGTCTTGTTCTTTATTAGGCTGATACTTCGCTTATACTTTCTCTCATCTCGCAACTCTGACTGCCCTCTACTCATACCATCCGGCCGCGCTCTCCCTGCTATCTGCTTCTCTGTCCAGCCGCGTTCTCCCTCGTCCCGTCCAGAGGTCCCTATTTATAAGTCCCTGGTTCATAGAGTTCCCTTCCCAGGTCTGTACTCGCCCCGCCCCTTTTTCTCAATTGGCGCAAGGTTACCAACCAACCAGACGTCCCAGGTAAATGCCCTGGTCAGATGGCTTGATCCGTCGATCGTGATCTCTGGTCAGCTGGCGCCGGCTGTACCTGTCAGACGGCCGGTCGCCGTCGTGATCCGAACTATCCACAATCCCCGGCGCCGCCGGCGCCGTCGTGGTCCGAACTCTCCGCGGCGCTGTCGTGGTCCGAACTCTCCACAGTATTACCCAGTACTCTCATTGTGTTGCATTTTCTTACAGCCCACCAGAGAAAAAACATTATTTCTTAGACCATCCAGAGACTCAATTTATTTCATTTAGTTGCAATGAAACAAACGAAAGATGAATATAAATAGCTTACAAAATAAAAGAAATCTGACAAAGAATAGGAATTTTATTCTATTTAACATTTCAACTAAACAGTTCCATTCTTGAAAAATACAGTGCTTACGTGTACGGAGACAGTCCCGTCACATTTCTCCATCTCACCTAAGATTGCAGACAGGATGGATGACTTTCCAGCACCTACCATACCAATAATGGCAACAAATTTCCCCCTTCTCACAGTGAGATTAACGCTGAAAAATAACATTAAAAAAAAAGTCATTTTAGGAAATAATAATTCAATATTTATGGGTATGTGTAGAAAATTAAATCAATCGATACGTTTTCACCAAACACCCCTCTTTATTATTATTTTTTTAAAAATAAAATGGTGTGGACCTCTATTAAAAAATGTATTCATTGATTTGCCTCTTTAATTCAAGGTTGTTAAAACTTGTTTTCCTAATTCCCAAAATAAAGAATGGAATAATATCAGGATGAACTTACTTTTGCAAATTTGAATTTTTGTGGGATCTTTCATAAGAAAATGTTCCATGTTTAATCTGAATAGCTAAATCTGAAAGTGAAAAGTAAATCAATTGGAACTGCAAGATTGTCCAATATGGCCAATGTTTAAAAACTCAATTTATTTTCAACCTTTTACAAATGCTGGACTTATTAATAATATGAAATCAAAAACATTTTTTTTTTCCATAAGCTGAAAAAATTAAAAATTAACTAATTTATCCAGTATGTGACAACTTTCATACCAGATTGCATTGTACTTGTACATGTATTAGTCTCTGTAACATGCTGGATTATATCAATGTTGTTACTTGTACATGTATTGATATCAGTCTCTGTAACATGCTGGGTTATATCAATGTTGCTAAAAAAGCTGTTCAGCCGCTGAATGGCAACAGATGCTTGCACGAAATCTTGGAAAACAAGGGACATCATGCTGAATGGACCATTTAGGATGGCAAATAGGGAGGTGACTACAAAAGCTTTGGCAGGGTCAAGTTGACCCCCAAGGATTAAAAATACACCAAAACCAGCAATCCTCACCTGTATGACAAACCAGAAATATTATGGGATTATTAAAATTATTTATATAATGCATTTTATTTACAAATTGTTTAATTATTCATAGAAGAAAATAATTGTAAAATTTTTTGTTTATTCAACTGCTTTACATCAAATTTGTATAAAAAGAATATTTAAACAGCCATATCAATAACCTACAAAAGGCTGCCCCTTAAAATTGCAGGACTCTTGATGCAAAGCCATAAAATCATAATGCTAAATTTTTGCAGTATGACATGAAGTCACTCACCATAAAAGGAATAGCTCTGAATATCAAATCAATATAACCATGGTAAAAACTGATTCTTTTTATTATGGTAATTTCCCTGTCCCTAACTGCTAAAACTTTGTCAACGAAGGATTTCTCCCAGGCATAAAGCTTGAGGACCTGCAAAAAAGAGTTAGTCTATGCATAGTCTTTTTTCAAAAATTGTTTACAAAAATTATTATTTTTTTTTTTTTAACTGAAAGGGTGAAAAGGGACACAATCATCATCAATATAGCGTAAGTAGTCTCCCTTTAATCACAGTTTTTATAAAATTAAATTAAAAAATAAATAAAAATTGTTTTGTATTGTTTTTGTAACATGGATACAAACTATAGGCAAATGACAATTTAAAAAAAATGTATTTTAGTTGAGTTTTCCTACCTTTATGCCCCCCAGGACCTCGTTCATTATCTTAACCCTAACATCCTTCACGCTGTTCCTGTCTTGTTCCAGTGATTTCAGCTTCCTGCCAGCCCACGCATTGAGGGGAATTAACAGCAGCATGATTGCCATACCAACAAAGGTTGCACCACCAAGTTGTATGTAGAGCATGTAAAGACACAGGGAGACCTGAGCGCGTAGACAAACACTGTGTCCGTGAATCCCAAAACTTGTAACGCGTTTACAGAGAGGAAATTAACGCATGCCTTTAAAAAATAGATTTTTAAAAATGTCTGTTGCTTTAAAGAATTAAATATTCCTAAACAATATTATTTGTTGAATTTGACCGGTGTGGATGTCGTAGATCCTACCTGTGTATGTGTCATAGAGTTTACCTGAATGCACTGGTCATGAAGATGGGTGTGGGTGGTGCAGCACTTTTATCTGTATATTGGGGGCGGCAAATGCAGAGTTTTTTTTGTTTTTTTTTAAAGTGGGGGAGGGGGTTAAAATCTTGACCCACCCTGACAGCAGTAACTCTTGCTACACCACTGTCTTTATATGTGCTTAAAATTTACCGGTATAGGTGTCATAGAGTTTAACTTTAATGTGTGTCATAGTTTACCTTTATGTGTGTCATAGAGTTTACCTGTATGGGTGTCATAGAGTTTAACTTTATGTGTGTCATAGAGCTTACCTGTATGGGTGTCATACAGTTTAACTTTATGTGTGTCATAGAGCTTACCTGTATGGGTGTCATACAGTTTAACTTTATGTGTGTCATAGAGCTTACCTGTATGGGTGTCATAGAGTTTAACTTTATGTGTGTCATAGAGCTTACCTGTATGGGTGTCATAGAGTTTAACTTTATGTGTGTCATAGAGTTTACCTGTATGGGTGTCATAGAGTTTAACTTTATGTGTGTCATAGAGTTTACCTGTATGGGTGTCATAGAGTTTACCTTTATGTGTGTCATAGAGTTTACCTGTATGGGTGTCATAGAGTTTACCTTTATGTGTGTCATAGAGTTTACCTGTATGGGTGTCATAGAGTTTAACTTTATGTGTGTCATAGAGTTTACCTGTATGGGTGTCATAGAGTTTAACTTTATGTGTGTCATAGAGTTTACCTGTATGGGTGTCAGAATGATGAAATGCCCGTTGTTTGCAGCATTGACTATTTTATCACAATCTTCTGTCAACAACGACAATAACTCCCCAGTAGTCTTTCTTTCATTGGATGCCGTCAGTGACTTGATATAAGAGTGGCTAATATATCATTGTTAGCATGGTAAATAGCAACTAACATTGTTTCTTGCATTTTAAAGTGGTTAAAAATTAATTTCTGCAAATAAAATGTTTTAATTTTTTTTAAAAATCTTCCTAGATCCTGTTCTAAAGGTTGTTAGTCTCAGAGGGGTAGCGAGGGGATGGCAGGGAAGGGACAGATGTCCCCGGGTGCCAGATAGTTAGGGGCGCCAAAATGTGCTTTGATATTATTTTATTGATGAAAATAATGGGTTTGAGAGTTGAAAAAAAGAAAAGGGGGCGCTTTAAAATGGATCTTGTCCCTGGGCGCCAAACACCCTCGCTACGCCTATGGTTAGTCTGAAAGTCACATTAACAATTTTTAAAAAAATAATTGAAAACCATTTCTCTGCTGAGTTTAACTTGTATGTGTTTTCAGGCTATCTATTTACTTGGCTCAATTTATTTTCAACTGTGAAGAGACATACTGACCTTGTTGAAGATTGCCAGCTTCAATATCATGTTGGTCTGTTTACTTAGCCTTTGTATCCTGACCCACAGGTTGCCATTCAGGGCAGTAGTGATGAACGAAGAAAAGAACATGGCCAAGACAATGGTGTAACCTTTCCATGCTGGCTCAGTGGACCTCTGCTGTATGTGTTTCATCAAAGCTCTGTAATATAGCAAGAGGAACTATAACACCAATGATGGGGATAAATTTAGTTTCCCTTGACAGCTTACTTATCAATAAGAAAAATAATTATAATTAAAAACGAATAAATAATAATAATAAAAAGTAATAATGGTAATAGTATGATTATTTTTTAAAATATCCATTTTTTTCTAGAACATTAGTAAAAAATTTAAATAATAATAATTTAAAATGTAAAAAAAATCATAACAAAAATAATAATGGTAATGATATGATTATTTTTTTTTTAAGCATCCATTTTTTTCTAGAACATAAGTAGACTAAACAATTGAAGTCATGGTGTGAAACATCCTATTCCAAATAATTTTTTTTTTAAAAAAGCTATTATTACTTACTCAAGCAAAAGAGGGTTGAGAAAAAAACGAAAGTCCAAAATACATTTAAGTGTCTGGAAAGATAAAATAAGCATTTAATCAAATTTATAAGTTTCAATAATGTTTATGCTTTTATTTTATAATAATCAACCTTATTTTATACTCATGGTTACGAATCTACATTTCCGTGTATTAAATATTATTTATTTAATTAACAAGCTACTTTGTTGCGTAATTTGAATAGTGGCTCCTTACTTGCAAAGTGAAATATTTCAGACCAAAAATTTTTATCAGCACCAGCAGAATATTTGGCTTCTTGTGCTTTGCCTCTCCTCTAGATATCTTTTCATTATTTGACCAGTTTATTTTAATCAAACCATTTGATTTCCTGTAAAAAAAAAATATAAAGATAATATTAAGTTTAATTTTAAATAAGTTTCTTCTTAAAATATGATTGCAACAAAGAATGGATTGTAATTTTATTTTTAAATATTAGAATTAAGTTAACAAGATTTTGAGTAATCATCTATTTTATTGATTGAACTAACTTCTGTTCCACGATCTCCAGTTCACATTTTTGCTCTTCTGCCCTAAATGCTAAACTAAAAGCTGGATAAATGTTCTGGCATTTATCTTGCACGTTAATATCAGGTACATCGCTTTCTTGAAGTTTATTTTTTAAGAAACCAGTCCATATGATTCTGTAAGGAAATATAATTGGAGATTTTAACCTTAACTTAAGAGATTCACTAACATGAAGCCATTCATTTTTTTTTGGAAGCAAGTTGACTTTTGGTTATTTTTTTTCCCTCTCTTTAAAAAAAAATACATTATTTATCTAAGGAAAACAAAAAAAAGTTTTCTTTCCATGCATTCTTCTACAGTTCTTCTCACTGCTGTTTAACTTTTTTTTATATTTGAAACGCTGCTAGATAATAAGATTGCTTTATTATTTTCTATGTTATTTTGAAAAACAAAAGGTTATCAAAGTGAAAGTGGAATAAATTGCTTTTCAGTTACTTAATCCAAATAGCTATTTACGTGTTTTGTAAAAATATAAGACAAGTTCTTACTGCAAAACCCATTTCATCAATAAATGGCTTAAGATAGAGTTACCATCTTCAGGGTGTGAAAACTGGAAAAAATCAGTATAGGATAAAAGACGTCAGAAAATTGACAAAATTGAAGAGATCTAAAAAATAGATTTCTGAAAGTCTAAGCCTGAAACTAAATTAATGCAACAAAATAACTTTCTTTCATTTAAGATGAATTATTTTCTATTGCAATGTGTGATGGAAAATTCAAATGTTAAATTATTCTGGCAGTTTGGGAAAAGCTTAAAAAAAATTGTTTAACTTAAATTACCTGATAAATTTTGCTAACATTTTGCTTTTTGCTGGCTGAAGTTTTCTTTAACCAGGAAAATAAATGAACACCAACAAAAAACACACACGATAATAACAGAACGTAAAAATGTTGAAGGGATTCCTGAGGAAACAAATGACTTTGTATATCAGAATGTACTTGAATAATTTGAATATTATTATTATTAGAATCATGAATAAAATTGTGGCTGTGATTATTTATTATAGTCAATAAATATTTTGAGAAAAAATAAATTTTTATCATTTTTAAAAATTATTTATTTAACCCTGACTATACCAATCACTACAATATTTAACGAACCGGGTCTGTTATTTTAAAATTAATAACTAAGAAAATGATTCACAATTTGCTGACACATTTAAGTACCTCTTGCTCTCCATTACTTCCCTTCGTTGATATCTCAAAATAACTTGAAAACATATTTTTCCAGAAGAATACAAAGCAAATGAGAGTGATGTACCCATTGCTTTCTTCTCTGTTCAATAGGGAGAGCAGTAAGACCTGTATAAACATTAAAAATTATCATTTAAATTATTGATGAATCATATATTAGTAATAATCTGGAATTCAAATAAAAATATGCTGTTGTTAAACTTGAAAATTTTGAGAAACTAAAAACTAATAAAGATTGAGGGATGCCATGAACAATCACTTTATTTCTTTTCTCTCATAAATTTGAATTACTGAATCAAGTTAATTGTTTGCACTCTCAGGTCCCACTTTAAAACACAACTGAAATAGTTTATTTGAAACGTTTTAGCTTATCCATATCAATTACAAATTTACATATTTGGACTTTGATTCATATGAGTTTTTTAATTTGATTAATGAACAAAATAAGATTCTTTTATTGTTCCAAATAAATGGAAATATTTTTTTATTACATTCTACATATTCATTTTCAACACACAAATAAATACACATTTTAAGCAAGACGCCATTTTACAATTAGTCTATAACTATAGCAATTAAACACAAGACGTTTAAAATAATCAAAATATAATTAATGAAGATAGAAGCAAAGAAATTAACACAAAAAAAATGTCTTATTTAAAAACAAAAAGGTATAATTAAAATGTATCTATGGATTAGTAGTTTACCAGACTTACACAGCTGCATATCCTAAAGAAAACATCATACCAGCCCCAGTTTTGCCAAACTTCTAAAGCTTGGTCTTGTTTAAATAGAATGTAGGTCACTGCTAACAGGAAAAATGTTGACTGCTGTTTCTGTGAAAATGAATTAAATTGCTGCAATATTACTTTAATATCTACTTTTAAAAAAACCAAAAACTTTTGACAAAATGGCTACTTAGATTTGATTAGAATATTGAACTCTTTAGTTTATGTTTTCTTTGTTTTCAATAATTTATTAAACATTAAATTTTATAAAATAAAAAATTAAAAGACTTTGACCGTAATAATGAATAGTTAAAATACAAACAAAAAACACAAAACTATTTTAGAAAAAAACAAACCATATTTGAGTTGGTGTTGTTTAAAAACTAGTAGTTGGTTCAGCATTTCTCTCCATACCCTTCATCTGAAACTATAAAACAAAAAGTTTTCTCAAAGCAATAAATTAAAATAATTCTTTATTATTATAAATTATGTCATCAAGCCAATACTTTTTTAAGTATGGCTTATTCGTATGCTAAGATGTATATATTGTATGCTAAGATATATACTTTGTATGATAAGCCGTCTGTATCACATTGCAGTGGCTTCACTAGTGATGGTGTCACTCAGTACTGTACCTGAGGTGTCATCTAGTGATGTACCTGTTTGTGCTGCCTAATGCTTCATCTGATGGTGTCACCTAGTGCAGTACTTGATGTTGTTCCCCAGTGCTGTACCTAATGGTGTCACCCAGTGCTGTACTTGATGGTGTCACCTCCACCCTATTTAACACAATAATTTCCAATCATATTCCTACACCCGGAATCAGATAATAAATATTCAATACTAAATGTCACAGGAAGCTAAAATTAATGGGAAATTGTGCCTAACTCAATAAGATGCAGGTCATAATTTGTCAGCAGAAAACTAGTTGTGTAGGAGGGTGGGTATTCTCTCTTTTAACAAAAAAAATTATGCCATTTTCCTTGTCTCTGACTGCTGAAAGTTTGTCAATGAAGGCTTTATGTCAGTCATAAAAAAGTCTGCTTGTTATACAATAAAATATTTTTTTTTTAAAATATGATATCAAACAAATACTAGTTTTAATGCAAATGTTCTCATAAAAAAAACTCTGTGATAATTCTTATTGTTTTCTTGATTGCAAATTTTATGATTATATATTCCAATTACCGTTTGTATTCCAATGAGTTACTTTTTTTTATTCTAGTTCTAGTTACTGTTTTTGATTCCACTTGCTGTTAAATGTAATTAAACTTAATTTCTGTCCGCAGAGATGTCATAAATATACATAATTAAATTGACATTAAAGTTCTGGCAGAAACATCCAAGCTCTTTTCATGTTTTGGCTCTCTATGGTAGGACCTCTATCTGCTCTAGTTATCTACTTGACTACCGTAAAAACTTTCAGGAAAAAAACATAATAAATCACTGAGATGAGCGATATCGTCACTATGCACATACCTCCGACATTTGTGTCTTCTTTTTAACAGCTCCGGTTACCGTAATGTTCAGCCGTTAAATCAGATTCAGAGATTCAGAGACCCCAGCGACTTGTTATCTCAAAATTTAAAGGGAAGTAAGTACAACTCTGTGCCCTTAGACTAGATGTTAAAGAAGAACATGACATTGGAACTGCTGTTCAAAAACTTTTTTCATTGAACATTGTTTACATGCATCGAGTCTTACTTCCGGGTCATGATTCGGTTTAAACATTTACTCATCCCCAGTTACAATTTAAAGTCACCTTTTCATTTCATTTCTGCTCCTTAATAATAATTTTTTTCGTGTGTTAAAAATAGCCAATGCGTGCAACAGTTTTAATCACTCTTCAACGAAATGTTTGCAGTCGACAGTGCGTGTTGGGACATTTCAATTATCAGTTATTTATTATGAATCCATGACATCAATCATAAGTCAAAGAATAACTTGTAAGGTAGGTCGCTTTAATAATTAAATAATGATGTCACAAAATTCTTATTAATAATGTATACAATATACAACAGTCCTTAAATGGATTTATGTGAACATTTTTAATGTAATAAAATTTATCCAATATAGTTAACAGAAGAAATGCTATTAGTTATGTAATATTTTAATTTAAAAGTTATTAAAAACACAAAACAAAAAACTTTTTCTATTAATCAGTCATAGCCTCACATTCTAGCATAGCACCACGCCCTTAAAGACACAGTCTCATAGCACCACGCCCTTAAAGACACAGTCTCATAGCACCACGCCCTTAAAGACACAGTCTCATAGCACCACGCCCTTAAAGACACAGTCTCATAGCACCACGCCCTTAAAGACACAGTCTCATAGCACCACGCTCTTAAAGACACAGTATCATAGCACCACGCCCTTAAAGACACATTCTCATAGCACCACACCCTTAAAGACACAGTCTCATAGCACCACGCCCTTAAGACACAGTCTCATAGCACCACGCCCTTAAAGACACAGTCTCATAGCACCACGCCCTCATAGCCGCATATCCTCATAACCTCATTTTCTCATAGTTTCATAGTCTCCTATCCTCATTGCCCCCTGTCCCCTGTCAAAGCCTCATAGCCTCATATTCTCGAAATCTCATAGCCTTATACCCCTATAGCAACATAGCGCAGTAACCTTATAGCCTCATAGTCTCATAGTATCATGTCCTCATATTCTCATATTCTCATACCAACATTGCCACAAAGCCTCATAGTATCGTAACAAAGTAGCCCATAGCCTCATTGCGACATAACCTCAAATTTCCATAGCCACACAGCCTCATAACCTCGTAGCCTTATAGCCACATAACCTCATAGTTTCATAGCCTCATAGCCTCAGAGCCACATTACTTCATCGCCACCTAACCACATAACCTCATAGCCACATAGCCTTATAGCCACATAACCACATTAGCATCATAGCCCCATAGCCTGATCCCCACATAGCCACATAACTTCATAACCTCATAGCCCATATTTACGACTGCAAGCGGGCATGATGTTAATTATTTCATTTTTTTTTTTTAAAATAGGGAAGATAAGAAAATCTCCAACTAAAAAAATGACGTCATTCTTATCTCATTCCACATGTTGGAACTCACTGGGCATTAGGTGGGCAAAATTACACATGGGGTGGTGGGGGGGGGGGATTGCACACATGGGGTGGGATTGTGTACACACACCAGAGAAATAGAGAGAGAGTTCGAACCTTAGGAGATAGAAATAAAGAGCGAGAAAAACAGAGAAGAGAGAGAGAGTGGGATAAGAGATTGGGAGATGAGAGAGAAGAGAGAGAGACGATATAGAGCAGAGAGAGAGGGAGAGGGTTGAGAATAGGGAGAGAGAGAAAAGATAGAGAGAAGAGAGAGAGAGAGAGAAAGGGGATAGAGAGAGGGAGAAGATATGGGGAGAAGAGAAGGGGAGAAGAGAGAGAAGAGAGAGAAATAATATAATATATAGATTATCTATTGCGGAGTCACTTTTCGTTGTCCCACTGCACCACTTACATAATATAGCTAATTCTTTATAGCTAATTCTGTGTAGCTAATTCTGTATAGCTAATTCTGTATAGCTATATGTAAGTGAAACAGCGAGATCACGAAACGTGACCCCTGCAGTAGACGAATGATCACAGCATGATCGCTCGCTGCCTGCACTCGCTCCAGCAGTCTCTATGTTGTAATAATTAAATTGGGTGTTCAAGTTGGTGTGAACGAATAAGAGGTCATGGGGAGAGACAGAAAAAAAATCATTCCTTTAATGAGGCCAGGTTCTGAAGTGTGACCAGTGGTCAGCGGCGTGTCCTTCGGACGACACCCCCTGGAGACCAAGGAGGGTCAAGCTGTCCGGGGGCCCTAATCATCTGCGCAACGAAACGGTCATCTGGTGGTGGTCAGCCACTGGTCAAACTCCGGACACCGGCTGCTCATCCCGGGAGACAGGTTCACCCACGGACAAAGGTCATTGTTGTGACCCTCTGACGTCACACTTTTTGAGCAATCGAGCCGAATATAGCTGACAAAGCATGCATTAGGTGACCTTCCTTACAGATGACCTTTCCGGCACAGGTGATCTCCCCCCCCCCCCCCCCCCCCCCCCCCGCTCACGCGCTTCAGGGTTTCCTCTGTCCGTGTGAATGACCATTGCTCTTGTAAAGGGATGGATGGACGTCTGCTCACCTCTGATGCCATTTTTCCGGACAGCCCGCAGGAGTCAAAATTAGCTTTGAACAAGTGCCGACAGATCTTATTAAAAAAACATAAATGACTAAAGGGAACAAAGATACGTATTCAAATAATGAACCTTCACTCATATCTACAGTCACATAAGTTTTACGTGTAAGATATAAAAGTGGTTCTCAATCTTTTTTAGCATCGTGACCCCTTCATAAAGTTGTCGAAGTTGCAACAAAGAACAACCTGGATTTTTCACAGAATGTGGGAGGTTAAGGGGCACAGTTACTGAGTGTACTTGACTGACCAATATTTGACCAGATGACCAGATTTATCAAGACCAGGTTCTGAGTTTACTTGAGTTGTCAAGGCCATTTATCGAGTGTACCTGACTGACCAATATTTGACCAGATGACCAGATTTAACAAGACCAGGTTCTGTGTGTACTTGAGTTGTCAAGGCCAGGTATCGAGTGTACTTGACTGACCAATATTTGACCAGATGACCAGATTTATCAAGACCAGGTTCTGTGTGTACTTGACTTACCAATAGTTGACCAGGTGACCAGAGTTATCAAGGCCAGGTATCGAGTGTACTTGGCAGACCAATTTTTGACTAGATGACCAGAGTTATCAAGGCCAGGTATCGAATGTACTTGACTGACCAATATTTGACCAGATGACCAGATTTATCAAGACCAGGTTCTGTGTGTACTTGACTGACCAATATTTGACCAGATGACCAGAGTTATCAAGGCCAGGTATCGAGTGTACTTGACTTACCAATAGTTGACCAGATGACCAGAGTTATCAAGGCCAGGTATCGAGTGTACTTGACTTACCAATATTTGACCAGATGACCAGAGTTTAATTGACTGGCCAATATTTGACAAGAGGACCAAAGTTACCAAGGCCCGGTACTGAGTGTACCTGACTTACCAATATTTGGCCAGGTGACCAGAGCTATCAAGGCCAGGTACTGAGTGTACCTGACTTACCAATATTTAGCCAGGTGACCAGAGCTATCAAGGCCAGGTACTGAGTGTTCCTGATTGACCAATATTTGGCCAGGTGACCAGAGCTACCAAAGCTTAGAATTCCAAGAAACGTTACTGAGTGATGCTCTTTACTGCACACTAAAATGTCGGTCTCATCCGCCATCTGCGCAGCCCAGTTGCTTACAGCTACGACAGAACTATAGTTTTTATGTAGCTGTAGGGTAGTCACAGTGTAGTGATACTAAAAAGGGTTACGCGACCTGGGTTGCACGAGCGCGGTGACCCAATATTTTTGCCGTTCCCCTTCCATGACAAAAATATGCAGTTGTTCAAAAATGGCTCCCTCCAATACAAAGTGCCGTCTGGGGCAGACTGTCCCCCCCCCCTCCCCGTCACCTCCCTACATCAGCGGCGTAGCATTTCAGGTGCTGCCGGGAACAGCGAAGATAAGAGCATAGGTCAGAGGACTCATTGCCTTTAAGTAATTCTGTAAATGTTTATACGTATTTTTTTTCCATCTAGATAGTAAGAATATTTTGTTATATAAGTCCCATGTTTATATTCTCAGAACTATGTTATTATTTTTTGTGTGTGTAATAAATTAAAACACTTAAGTTTATTATCACACCCCCCCCCCCCCCCACCAA
>CAXITT010000113.1:42736-70634 GCA_964033795.1 Lymnaea stagnalis | reverse complement strand
ATGAAACAGTGTCGGCTACAATGTGTTATTTAATTGTCAACAATACGAATCACAACTATGCCCGAGTAGGTGGTGGAGGGGGAGGGGGTGTTGGCGGGGGAGGGGGTGTTCGTGGGGAGGGGGTGTTGGCGGGGGAAGGGGTGTTGGGGGTGGCGGTGTTGGCGGGGGAGGGGGTGTTTGGGGGATATGATTTTTTATTTAAAAAAGAGAATCATTCAGGTTTACAAATAGTCGTCTGCAATTGTGGTTTTCTTACCAAATAATATTGGTAACCCTTTCAACGTGGGCGCCATGTTGCATATTTTGATCAAAACTTTCGGTCAAAGAATTAGTAGAATTATCCACTATGACATTGAATATTTCTAAACACGATAACGGGTTTGAAAATCTTCAATAGGTCAACAGTTGTTTCATCATTTAGTTGCCTCTTCATGCGGTGATATTTTTAATTTGTCATAAGTCTAATAACTGAGTGGGTGACTGAGTGGCCAAATGGTCTAAACTGAGCAAACCTCAAGTTGGTGGTCTGATTGTTCAAGTCCAGCCAAAGGCCAGTCAAAGCAAAAACATCACCCCGGGTGGATGAGACTCGTTAACCTTGGTCGGCAACTCATCTAAGAGAAGGAAACTCTGAATTCAAACCCGGAGTTGGAATCCCGTAAGGCGCATACAATGACAATTCCTGCAACCGAACCCATCCCTGGTCGTCTTGACGTAGAGTCTTGCCACTGGATATGGTGGGCTCGGACGAGAGAGTGAGGTAGACGTCGCGCAACTCTTCTTCACTTTAAACAAATTCACCCGCGCAAGTCATCAGTCACCAGACGACTCGATGGTCCTCGTCGATCGATCGACGAACAATATATAATAACATTTAAAATACTTTAAAAAAAAATCAGATTAAAAGAAGACAATTTAGTTAGCCTAAACTTTAGATTAAAAGAAGACAATTTAGTTAGCCTAAACTTTAGATTAAAAGAAGACAATTTAGTTAGCCTAAACTTTAGATTAAAAGAAGACAATTTAGTTAGCCTAAACTTTAGATTAAAAGAAGACAATTTAGTTAGCCTAAACTTTAGATTAAAAGAAGACAATTTAGTTAGCCTAAACTTTAGATTAAAAGAAGACAATTTAGTTAGCCTAAACTTTAGATTAAAAGAAGACAATTTAGTTAGCCTAAACTTTAGATTAAAAGAAGACAATTTAGTTAGCCTAAACTTTAGATTAAAAGAAGACAATTTAGTTAGCCTAAACTTTAGATTAAAAGAAGACAATTTAGTTAGCCTAAACTTTAGATTAAAAGAAGACAATTTAGTTAGCCTAAACTTTAGATTAAAAGAAGACAATTTAGTTAGCCTAAACTTTAGATTAAAAGAAGACAATTTAGTTAGCCTAAACTTTAGATTAAAAGAAGACAATTTAGTTAGCCTAAACTTTAGATTAAAAGAAGACAATTTAGTTAGCCTAAACTTTAGATTAAAAGAAGACAATTTAGTTAGCCTAAACTTTAGATTAAAAGAAGACAATTTAGTTAGCCTAAACTTTAGATTAAAAGAAGACAATTTAGTTAGCCTAAACTTTAGATTAAAAGAAGACAATTTAGTTAGCCTAAACTTTAGATTAAAAGAAGACAATTTAGTTAGCCNAAATGCCCCCCCCCCAAACATAAAGGAAAAAAATTTAAATTGTCCCCCGGGGCAGACCTGCCCCCCCCCCCCCAAACCCTACTCCAGCGCCCTTCCGACTCTCCTGCATATCAATTACGGGTCCTTAAAGTTTAAGTTTGTAAATTGGGATGGCCGTGCCGAGAAAAAGCGGCGCCTGGGGCGAAGCCAAAATGTTGAGCGAAGGGGAGGGTATGGGGAATGGTTAAAACCCCCACCCCCCACCCAGAAAATTTTTGACAAATTAAAAATGTGGGGATGCATTTGTCGCATACCTAAATTTCTATTTTATGGGCATCATAGAATTCTTGTTTGCGTCTCAATAATTACTTTGATTTTCTTGGCTTGTGACCGAACATGCCCAAAAGACATTTTAATGAAAAAATTAATTATTTAAAAAAATAAAATAAAAACCAGCCGGCTCGCTTACTTCAGATAAGTCTGTGTTTTAATTAAGTTAACTCAAGGTTTTTCTGCATAGAATTCCTGCATTTAGGGTTTACCTTCCAATGATACCTGTTTCCTGTAGTCCCGGGCCACTTTACCTTCCAATGATACCTGTTTCCTGTAGTCCCGGGCCACTTTACCTTCCAATGATACCTGTTTCCTGTAGTCGCAGTCCACTTTACCTTCCAATGATACCTGTTTCCTGTAGTCCCGGGCCACTTTACCTTCCAATGATACCTGTTACCTGTAGTCCCAGGCCACTTTACCTTCCAATGATACCTGTTTCCTGTAGTCCCGGGCCACTTCACTTTCCAATGACTCCTGTTTCCTGTAGTCCCAATGCACTTTACCTTCCAATAATACCTGTTTCCTGTAGTCCCAGTCCACTTTACCTTCCAATGATACCTGTAGTCCCGGGCCACTTTACCTTCCAATGATACCTGTTTGCTGTAGTCCCGGGCCACTTCACTTTCCAATGATACCTGTTTCTGTAGTCCCAATGCACTTTACCTTCCAATAATACCTGTTTCCTGTAGTCTCAGTCCACTTTACCTTCCAATGATACCTGTAGTCCCGGGCCACTTTACCTTCCAATGATACCTGTTTGCTGTAGTCCCAGGCCACTTTATCTTCCAATGATACCAGCTTCATGTAGTCCAGGGCCACTTTACCTTCCAATGATACCTGTTTCCTGTAGTCCAGGGCCACTTCACTTTCCAATGATACCTGTTTCCTGTAGTCCCAGTCCACTTTACCTTCCAATGATACCTGTAGTCCCAGTCCACTTTACCTTCCAATGATACCTGTAGTCCCAGGCCACTTTACCTTCCAATGATACCTGTTTCCTGTAGTCCCGGGCCACTTCACTTTCCAATGATACCTGTTTCTGTAGTCCCAATGCACTTTACCTTCCAATGATACCTGTTTCCTGTAGTCCCAGTCCACTTTACCTTCCAATGATACCTGTAGTCCCGGGCCACTTTACCTTCCAATGATACCTGTTTGCTGTAGTCCCAGGCCACTTTATCTTCCAATGATACCAGCTTCCTGTAGTCCAGGGCCACTTTACCTTCCAATGATACCCGTTTCCTGTAGTCCAGGGCCACTTTACCTTCCAATGATACCTGTTTCCTGTAGTCCCAGTCCACTTTACCTTCCAATGATACCTGTAGTCCCAGGCCACTTTACCTTCCAATGATACCTGTTTCCTGTAGTCCCAGGCCACTTTACCTTCCAATGATACCTGTTTCCTGTAGTCCCAGTGCATTCAAACATTCCGCCAGCAAAGTCCACGCTTTAAATTGTAGCATTTGGTTTCAATTTGTTTTTGTAACACAGTGGAAGGTTTCAATTTGTTTTTGTAACACAGTTGAAGGTTTCAATTTGTTTTTGTAACACAGTGGAAGGTTTCAATTAACTCGTTTGTTTTCACTTTTCTAGCATCAGTCATGGAACCCAATTTTTATTCTCTCATGCCATCCCATTTCTCACGCCATCAAATCTCGCACGCCATCACATCTCTCATGCCATCGTATCTCTCATGCTATTACATGTCTCATGCAATGACACCTCTCATGTCATCACATCTCTCATGCCATCACACCTCTCATGCCATCACACCTCTCATGTCATCACATCTCTCATGTCATCACATCTCTCATGTCATCACATCTCTCATGTCATCACATCTCTCATGCCTTCACATCTCTCATGTCATCACATCTCTCATGTCATCACATCTCTCATGTCATCACATCTCTCATGTCATCACACATCTCATGCCATCACATCTCTCATGTCATCACATCTCTCATGTCATCACATCTCTCATGCCATCACATCTCTCATGTCATCACATCTCTCATGTCATCACATCTCTCATGCCATCATATCTCTCATGCCATCACATCTCTCATGCCATCACACCTCTCATGCAATCACAACTCTCATGCCATCACATCTCTCATGCCTTCACATCTCTCATGTCATCACACCTCTCATGCCATCACACCTCTCATGCCATCACATCTCTCATGTCATCACACCTCTCATGCCATCACACCTCTCATGCCATCACATCTCTCATGTCATTACATCTCTCATGCCTTCACATCTCTCATGTCATCACATCTCTCATGTCATCACATCTCTCATGTCATCACATCTCTCATGTCATCACATCTCTCATGTCATCACATCTCTCATGTCATCACATCTCTCATGTCATCACATCTCTCATGCCATCAAATCTCTCATGTCATCAAATCTCTCATGTCATCACATCTCTCATGCCATCATATCTCTCATGCCATCAAATCTCTCATGCCATCACACCTCTCATGCAATTACATCTCTCATGCCATCACATCTCTCATGTCATCACATCTCTCATGTCATCACATCTCTCATGTCATCACATCTCTCGTGTCATCATACGATTCAGTAGCCCACAAGCCGCCCTTAAAGGCAGCTGACATAGTTCGGGCCCCCTTTCATGTTTCAAACATGTATATTTTAAAATCTCGAAAAAAGGGTCGGGCCCCTATCTAGCTCGGGCCCCTGACAAGTGCCATGGTTGTTGCCTCACCCCCCCCCCCTATTTTTTTCCCCAGGTGCGGGCCTGCTCCCAGTAAAAGTGTTAAGTGTGTTATTTCCCTTACTTCCCACGTTTCTCCCCTTCTGTAAATTAGTTTTGCAAGGATATTTAGACTTCAAGATCACATCAATTTTTTTTTAAGCATTTTTTTCCTGGGCCCCCCAAAGGGCACGGGGCCCCAAAGAACGTGCCTCATTTGCCTTGAGGTTAATCCGGCACCGATGGTGACAGTGGTCTTAGTCCTACGAGATTCAATGCCTCTCACCCCCCTCAATTTTTAACGCGTTTAAAAAATCAACCAAACAAATCGGTATTGACCTACATACTTCAGTCAGTGTAATAACTTACCCTAAATTTGCACACAAAAAATATAAAGAATAAAAAATAGTGATACTCTAGGTATATGTGGATGGCTGTAACGCTGTGTTCAGCAGGCGCGCAAATAAAATTCCCAGAAGTTTGCACTACACTGCGCGGTGCTTGAATGCATGTTTCGTCAAGTAACCTCTGTAGATGGGAGTTCACGCATTGCCGCCGCCATAGTTTGGCGTGTCATTTTGGTTTTATTATATTTTTAAAAAAAATATTTTTTGAAAAATAATTATAGTATTTAAATTAAATTTTTTATGAAAAAGACAATATAGACATAAATATTTTTAACAAACAAACAAACAAACAATTATCCAATCAGCATGCTAATCTGTAAACCAGGAGAAGCTGACCTAAACACAGGGGAGCTCTCCATTAAGGGTTTTACAAAGTGCTCTACTTGTTGATTACGCTTCTCTTAGTTTTCGCTTTTATCTCGTTTTCATTTTCATGGGTCTTCTTATTCAAAGAAGATTTGTCAAGGAAAACGAAATTGATAAGATTTATCAGTAAACGCCGCTTGGCCTGTTTCTTCAAACTGTTACAAAATTGGGATATCAAATTATTTCGTTTAAATAGCTGTTGTACCTTCGACCACATTGGAATAGGCTGTAAACGAAAAGAACATCGGCAACAACACAACAGTCTTCATTTAAATGAAATGTATGCACCGTGAATTTAGTATTTAATTTTTTTTTTTTCGGTTGGGTATCAAAATTATGAACCTGGAATTAGGCCTTCCAGAGAGTTGCCTACTTGGCCTTCATCAAATACCCTGAAAGTAATCGATTTAATTTGACTGCCAGAAGGAGAAACAATTTAATGAGCAACGAAACTCAACAATCTTAAACAGTTTCATCTGAAGTCGTAATTAATCGTAATACTTCAGCTCCATTCAACTATGAGGAATTTTAAGGACATCACCACTAACGTAATATATGAGGCACTGCGTTCATTTCATGTAAATTACACGAATAGCGGAACAAGATATGTTTATGCGTGAAAACATTGTGGTTTCTTGTCTGCTGAAGAAGGTATTTATTTATTTATTTAGGCATTTTTATATAGCGCTTGCCTTAAAGCTCTAAGCGCTTTACAATTATTAAAAACATGTAAACTAAGTAAAATCAAAATGAGACACTAGGATAGTAACTACTATACTAAAGAAACAATTAAAATGGCTATAAAACGAGGACACTTTGGCACGTTTTGGCCTATATCTAGCAGAAACGTCCGCTTAATTGTCTTGTCTTCTATTTTCAAGTCTAAACATATCCTGTTCCACTATTTGTTAACATAGTCTTGTTCCACTATGTGTTAACATATATTGGTCCACTATTTGTTAACATATTCTTGTTCCACTATTTTAACATATTCTTGTTGCACTATATTTTAACATAGCTTTGTACACTATTTGCTAACATATATTCTTCCACTATTTGCTAACATATCTTCTTCCACTATTTGCTAAATATCTTGTTCCATTATTTGTTGACATATCTTGATCTAATATGTGTTAACATATTCTTGTTCCACTATTTGTAACATATTCTTGTTCCACTATTTGCTAGCATATCTTGTTCCACTATTTTTTAACATATTCTTGTTACATTATTTGCTAGCATATTTTTTCCACTATGTGTTTAATATCTTGTTCCACTATTTGTTAAAATATTCTTGTTCCACGATTTGTTAACATATTCTTGTTTCACGATTTGTTAACATATCCTTGTTCCACTATTTACTAGCATATCTTGCTCCACTATATGATAAATATCTTGTTCCACTATTTATTAACATATCTGTTGCCCCTATTTGTTACCATACCTTGTTCCACTATTTATTTACTTAACACTCACAGCACGACAAGAAAAATTACAGAAAAGAAAATATTTCATCATTAACTAATTGAAACAAATGAAATACTGCATCACATTGTCACACTTCACCACGATGACCCGAGTTTTTTTGGGGTGGGGTTTTGGGGGGTGGGGTTTTGGGTGTTCTGATAACGGAGACGACTTGTAATGTTCCCGTTCTCTTCCATGCATCTCATTACACTAAAGTTAATCCTTTATTTTAGGTTTTAAAAAAGAATTGATTTTTATGGTTAAAACGAAACACACTAACATCTTACAGGACGAACCAATATATTTACAACTTACAGGACGAACCAATATATTTACAACTTATAGGACACACCAATATATTTACAACTTACAGGACGAACCAATATATTTACAACTTACAGGACACACCAATCTATTTACAACTTACAGGACACACCAACCTATTTACAACGTACAGAACACACCAATCTATCTACAACTTACAGGACACACCAATCTATTTACAACGTACAGGACACACCAATCTATTTACAACTTACAGGACACACCAATCTATTTACAACGTACAGGACACACCAATCTATTTACAACGTACAGGACACACCAATGTATTTACAACGTACAGGACACACCAATGTATTTAAAACGTACAGGACACACCAATGTATTTACAACGTATAGGACACACATTCATTTATTTAAAAGCAGAAAAGGCGCCAATATAATTTTTTATAATAAATGTTTTATTCCAAAAACGTTCTCATTAGAGCTCAGAGCACAATGAGATCAAGCCAATAGATATTTCTTAAGTAATTAAAGCACAACAGCAACATGTTATTTTTCTGGTCCAGGGTTAATCTGCGATGTTATACAAATCAGCATTAACCCATTCGAGACAACAAAGAATCTATAACAAATGAAAACTTCCAGTTGAGCATATTATCTTTCCTTAGTTATCGAACTTCATAGTGCAACAAAGTTGATATGAACCTAACTACACAATGGCATGATTATGATAAGAAATTAGACCTGGATTATTTAAACATGTTGTTACCCTTACCCCTCCACAGCCCCTACCCTCATCCCCAAAATTTGAATGCTTAGGACAGCCATTAAATTTCATCAATATTATTTATTAGTAACCACTGTATAAAATTGTTCATCTTCTTGCAAAAAGAAATTTTGTGAATTTTTATTTTAAATAAATTGAATATAAATATAGGTTATTCATATAAAACACGTTGATACTCATAATATTGCAGATGGGTGAGTTGATAGTTGTGTACATTTACATAATATAAAGACACTGAGTTACAAGTATGGGGACATATAAACATTTTGATTTTTAAAAAAAAGCATAAATTAAAATGATGGGGAAAAAAATGAATTTATTGTTATGATACAAGATTGCACAGTCATCCAGCCTTTCTTACATCTTTTTGATGTTCAGAGTACATAGCAGAAATAATTTGTGAGAGGAAGAGAAACAAAAAACATGGCCGTATGGTAACCATCGCTCACAACCAGTCAACAATTTAAAGCAATGAGAATAATGATAATGTTAATAATGATGATGATGATGATGATGATGATGATGATAATAATAATAATAATATAAATAATAATAATAATAATAATACAAAAAGAGGGAATTAAATATAAATTATACGATTAGTTTCGTTTAAAAAAGAATCCTCCTTTTAAGCTGAACTTGAGAACGAAACGTACTGGCCTTATTCCTTTAAACAATTTTTATATTTCGCCTCAAATTTTCAACATTTCATTAAAAAAAAAGAAATAAAATTGGGAATCAATTAAAAGTAAAGTTTAAATGTTATTTTCTTTTCCATTTGTAAAAAATCAATACGAATCGAAGAAATGGACTCTGATGAAGGGTTAAAAAAAATAATTTAAAATCTACCTAAAAAGTGTAAGAGTAAAAAAAAATATTAATTAAGTGTAAACGGAACAATATGTCCGCTAACGAATGATAAACATGTGTGAGGCAAACCACATCAACAGAGGCAGTACGAGGAGAGAAAAAAATATTAATTTTCCTACAAATATTTTGATTTCCATTAGAACAATTATAATAATGTTATAATACTGTTGAGAAGGGGTGGGACAGGGGACGGGAAGTATTTTTCAACGACAGTGACGTAAGAATACAACGTATTATGATATCAAGAAATAATATTCATATATGTTTGCATACATTTCAACACGAGTAAATTTACAAAGTGTCGTGGGGTAAAAGTGAAGGGGTCATGACGGTGTGTGATGAAGTTGGTGTGTGATGAAGGTGGTGTGCGATGAAGGTGGTGTGTGATGAAGGTGGTGTGCGATGAAGGTGGTGTGTGATGAAGGTGGTGTGCGATGAAGGTGGTGTGTGATGAAGGTTGTGTGTGATGAAGGTTGTGTGTGATGAAGGTTGTATGTGATGAAGGTGGTGTGCGATGAAGGTGGTGTGCGATGAAGGTGGTGTGTGATGAAGTTGTGTGATGAAGGTGGTGTGTGATGGAGGTGGTGTGTGATGAAGGTGGTGTGTGATGAAGGGACTTCTGGTCCTGTTGAACATTGAATTCATTATTAACAGGGCAATTTGATTATCAAATTTTTTAATTCAGGAAATACATCTTAATTAACAATACGACTTAAATGAAACAATTTTTGCCACATCAGGTACTAAGTTTAATGATAGGAACTAGATAAAATAAAGAAAATAAACGAATATGGAGAATCTATAACACACTACATGTAACAGAATTTAAAAAAAACATTGATTATTGATGAAAAAAATCTAAATTTTTGTCATGCCTCCACTGTGATACCTTCTTTCCTTGGGGCCGTAAGTTGTAAATTGCTGGGTTTTTTAACACAAGCTCTGACCACCCGAAGATCAAATCAATGATGTCAGGATATTCGAGTTGTATACAGTCAAATAGTGTTAGGAATCTATGATAATCCCTGTGCATGATGTCAGGATATTGGAGTTGTATCCAGTCAACTAGTGTTAGGAATCTATGATCATCTCTGTGCATCCAGGGAACCTTTTTTACAAATGTATTTGTCATTTTTTTTGCTCCAAAACTTTATAAGAATTCTCATTTTGATTTAGGGATGTNAAAAATCAAAAAATAAAAAAAAAAAAAAAAAAAAAAAAAAAGGCAAAAAGGCAAAAAGATTTTACAGCTGAATAAAAAGTTTTATCCGGGAAATATCTCACATTGCCAGTGATTGCTCACATTGCCAATGATTGCTCACATTGACAACGATTGTCATTGTTGAAAAATGCTGTTTAAAAAAAAAATACGTTTAAAAAAATAGTAATTAAAAATGGATTTTATAATTTGCACATGAAGAAAAAAGCAACATAACTATTTTTCACTCAGTCCTAACAAAAAAACTAAGAGTGATTAATTTATTGAAACATATTCTCGAAGCAGATGTTTCCCCCTTTTTTTCCCCTTCAAGGTGAAGGACGACAAGAGGAAACAATGAAAAGTTGCCTTCTGGTTTAAATAATGAAAGAAAATGGCAACCATTTGACGCTTATCTAAATTCTCATTCTTTTCATTTTAATTTTAATTTATTCAAAGCAATCCCCCCCCCCCTTTTTTTTTTCTCCCCCGGAGTTGAAAAGAAATGCGTTTCTTGAAACACTCTCCCAAACAAATGCCCAACTGCTCTTAATAATAAAATCTACAGCTGCGCCCANGGGGGGGGGGGGTGCGCTCTAGCGTCCTTATTCCGTTAACGCACCGACAGACGGCAAATCTGATTGGTTATTACGCCGAAGCGCACCTGTTAGAGAGTATTGCTCTTTGGGGGCTCCGGGGAGCGTTAGTGGTCCCTTTGTGTCATTGTCGCTGTTGGTGTATCGTGGTGGTGGTGGTGGGGGAGGGGGGAGTAGGTGGTTATTGTAGCATGTTCCGAGGAATGCTGTGTTCTCCCACTTCTGCTCAAGCAGATTTTTCCCGCTCCCACAAAACTCAGGCACTCACTCGTGACTCAATCCCCCCCCCCCCCCCGGCCCCTCATTTTTTTCTTTTTTTTCTATTCAAGGTGCTTATCAAAGTTATAGAAATTCAGCTTTTGTCGGTGCATGGCGTGGTTTTGGCCCCGTTAGCGTCTGACTATCTCTGCTGGCGACGAACCCGAGCTAACTCTATGGGGGGAAGTGAAGATTGGTGTACACCTTTTCGCTCCCATGTAAATGATGATTGTCGGAGTTTGTGTTATTGAGAAGAACAACATTAGTGGAATGAGACTCATGTGTGTGTGTGTGTGTGTGGGGGGGGGCCCACAACTGGGAGGAGGCGAGTGATTATGACTGATTGCGGTGTGTGGGTGTGTGTGTGGTTGTGGGGGGGGGGATTGATGGCGGACGTAAAATAGAAAAGCGTGGGGAGTAGGGGACATAGGGGCGCACTTGAATAGGAGCGCAGGGAAGAGGTTGGAAGTAGAAAGAGAGGATAGTCGGTAGCGTGAAGCGAACACTTTTTTTTCTTCTTTCGAACTGTTCGCAGACGATCAACACCTGTTGGCAGATTACAAAAAATAGGAAGGTCGAGATGTTGTTTGTTTTTATGAGAGCTCAGGTGGGGGTTGATCAAAACAATTCAATGCATTTTTTTCGCGGGTAATGTCATTGTTCTTTTAGTAGACAAAGGGTCACGACTTGCAGCAATAAGACATCTACAGAACCCTTTTTTCTAGATGCTTGTGATGAACATGATGCATGTTTCATTGGTGTAAATAATAGTTAGATGGCTTTCTTTTGTCCTAACATAATGAATTTATGTTATTATATTTTAGGAATAATCCCCCCCCCCCCACCCTTTTTTTTTTTTTCAAAAAATTTTGAGCAATTTCAAATTTTTATATAAATTTATGGGTGTCATTTGTACAAAATAACTGATAGAGATATTTACTGATATCAAAAGCACAACATTAAAACTTTTGGTATACTACAGTCACTGGCACGACTGGAAAATGTTGGGGTAATTAGACGACACGAAACTGTACATTATGGACATGGTTACAGAGACTAAATATACGGCAAGTTAACTCTTACATAATGTGAATACAAAGGGCATAATAATAATAATAATAATAATAATAATAATAATAATAATAATAATAATAATAATAATAATAATAATTATAAAACATCTTTATTATTCAATAAATGGTATTTGGAAAACAAATGTCTTCATTTGAATTTATGTACAGAGAGCAGATATGAAATGGCTTGTTTTGAAAAAAAAAGTAAAATATATTAATTAATAATATATTATTTATTGTATTTTCAAATAATAAAATTGTAAAATTCACTTGCTGTTGGTGGTATATTATAAAATATAGTAATGTTTCTCATCGACGAATAGTTTTTATCTTCTCTATTTCTTTTTTTTTCATTCCCATTTTCACAAGTAAATTTATCCAAAATATATTAGTTAAATATCAAATTCTATTAAGTATTATTACTAAATAATTTCAACCATTTAACTATATATAAAATTGTGAAAATAAAATATTATGTTGTCGGCGGCATTTACAAAAAATTAAAAAAAAAAAAGAGTCCGCTCTGAAATTAAAAAGTTAATTCGGTTTTCCCATAGACCAACACTGATTTCGGACATTTTGCAATACTTTACTACGACTGTAGTTACCGAAATAAAACAATGGTAAAATCTAAATACCCAAACAGCAGTATAAGTCGCCTTGCAACCCCTCTCAACTTTTCGTTAGCACTAACTGCTTGGAAGCCTAAGTATGGTTTTAAAAAAAAAAATGGTTTTCAGCGTTTCAACTTAATGCTCAATCTCTTCTTAATTTCGGTGATTGGAAAAAAAAAAAAAAAAAAAAAAAAAATTTTTTATTATTCATTAAAAAAAAAAAAAAAAAAAAAAACACATGTTTTATTATCCGCTTAAGAAATTAAAAAAAAAAAAATTACATAGAAATGGTCTTTATATTGCTAGCTCATTTTAAATATTCACATTTCAAAATGTTGCTAAAATGTTTTATTATCCGCTTAAGAAATAAAAAAAAAAATTACATAGAAATGGTCTTTATATAGCTAGCTCATTTTAAATATTCAGATTTCAAAATATTGCTAAAAAAAACAACAACGTATATTTGTCCAATTTCTTGTTACCAAATATAAAAAAGAAAGTGAGGAAATCAAAAAAAAATTTATTTACATAAATGCAGTGTGTTCTAGCAGTGTAAGAAGTTGAAATAAACATGACACATTAATAAAACGAATAAATAATTGGGCGGGTTCTTTGATTATTGCACATGTTCCCGACACAACCCCCGTGGTATTCCGTTTTCTTTGACCAAAACTTTCCCAATTGGGGGGGGGGGGCATTAAGTTATCAATTTATATACAAAACATTAATTCATTATTTAATTTACTGCATATTTTAATACACAATATACACAATTTTTTAAAAAAAGCATACATAACATTAGCTTTTAAGTAACTGTGCTCCTTGTTTAAACCAAAATCGGTTTTTAGGAATGTTGGCCTTAGTTTGACCATTCAAACTGAATATAAATCCAGTGTTTAAAGTTGAAACAATACCAATTATCGAAGAAAATGTGAAATTTAAAAAAAAAATATTGTGACTTTTTAAAAGAATTTGTTTTTTACAAGAGCAGCACGTTGGGCGCACATCCATTGCACATTAACAAAAAAATAATTCTCTTAATACCTATGACCTTATCTAAATGAAGAAATGACAAAACATTAACAGGGTTATATTTCACCATGAATGTACACATCTCAAGATAATATAGGGAGAAAAAGAATGTAGGAATGAAGAGAAATGTTTTCGCTGTAACAAGTGTAGAGCATGACTTAATTAATAAAGGCATTTTCTTTTTTAAAAAATGGATATGTTCCAGGTGCAGAAACGGGTACAACAGTTTAGTGGAATGATAAAACGCGGAATGCAAAGAGATTTAGTAATTTTTTTTTTTTTTTTTTTTTTTTTTTTAAATTGCACGGGAAAAAAATATGTGAATAGAGAAAGTCAGAAACGGGACAAGGCAGAGTCAACATGGATAAACATAAAAAAAATTTTTTTTTTTTTTTTTTTTTTTTTTTTAAATTGCACGGGAAAAAAATATGTGAATAGAGAAAGTCAGAAACGGGACAAGGCAGAGTCAACATGGATAAACATAGAAAAAATGTCATAGAGTTCCAAGGTCATAATGTACAAATACTCTTTAACAAAATAGCTTTCAATGGGAAAAGTTGCTGATATGAACGGTGGACATCTTTTCTTTGAATGCCAACTGAAATCGTTTCAATTTTCACACTCGACATTTTTGGATACCAATCCTGACCGGTTGCTGTTGTTGTTGTTGTTGTTGTTGTTTAAACTGCTTCTGTCTAAGTTTTTAATAATCAAAAGTGCCGTAGTAACATTATTTTGTTCCTCTGCTAAGTAAAAGATTTTTAAAATGCGTTCAAATGGGATTTTTTTTTTTTTTTTTTTTTTTGTTTATTTTTGTTTTTGTACCGGTAACTTAAAAAAAGAACGCCAGTGTTTGCTTTGAATATTTGCACAGTAAAAACCCCCATGGAAGAAAATAGTGTTCGACACAGAAGCGTTGTCGTGCATGCATGCATTGCATAAAAAAAATAAAATAAGGTGGACGATGAAAGATTGAATTTCTGAGGCTATAATACAGGTTCACAACGCTATGAATGAAGGTTTATCAATAGGCACATGTGACGTCATCGTGGTGGTGTTGTTTTTCCCACTCATAAATATAAATGTTCTAACTGGCAACAAGGCGAGCGCACTACGAGACCTCTTTTTTTCCCCCACGATTGTATACCTACTTCTAGTATTCTCAGCCAATAATTTTTATTATTATTTTTTTTTTTTAAATGCTTTTTTCCAAGCAGGCACAAATAATTAGTCTATTTCATGATCAATCTTTTTTTCTTTTATTAAATTGGTATCTATTACAAATTCAAAGTCAACCAATTTTCCGTCGCTAGCAGAGTCGGTTCCGGAGGTACTGATGAAGCCCTCTTCAGTTTACGCCACTAAAAAATGTCTGAATTTCCGCTTCAAGCAGAGCAACTAGCCCCCCTCCCCCACCTGCCCACAAACCAACCCCGGGGGGCGGGCTGGGAAAGCATTTCGGCTCCGCTAACCACTATGTATTGTATATAATTGAGACAGTCCTCGCTGCATCCAGAAATAGGTTTGAATTACTCTCACATCTGTTGTGCCATCTTGCTGTATTGACGTGGGGGAGCTGTACCAGCGTCAGTGGGGGATGGACACGTATGTGCGTGTGAGTGGGGTTGTATTTGGGTGAGTGAGTGAGCTTTTACTAGGGTGAGTGAGTGACGTTGTACTTGGGTGAGTGATTTGGGTCCTACATGGGTGAGTGAGTGATGATGTACTTGGGTGAGTAAGTGATGTTGTACATGGGTGAGTGAGTGATGTCGTACTTGGGTGTGTGAGTGATGCTGTACATGGGTGAGTGAGTGATGTTGTACATGGGTGAGTGAGTGATGTTGTACATGGGTGTGTGAGTGATGCTGTACATGGGTGAGTGAGTGATGTTGTACATGGGTGTGTGAGTGATGCTGTACATGGGTGAGTGAGTGGGGGTTGTAATTGGGTGAGTAAGTGATGTTGTACATGGGTGTGTGAGTGATGCTGTACATGGGTGAGTGAGTGGGGGTTGTAATTGGGTGAGTAAGTGATGTTGTACATGGGTGAGTGAGTGATGTTGTACATGGGTGTGTGAGTGATGTTGTACATGGGTGTGTGAGTGATGTTGTACATGGGTGTGTGAGTGATGCTGTACATGGGTGAGTGAGTGGGGGTTGTAATTGGGTGAGTAAGTGATGTTGTACTTGGGTGAGTGAGTGGAGTTGTACTTGGGTGAGTGAATAGCATTTCGCCTACTTGGGTGAAGGAGTAGTACTGAGGCTTATTTTTGTGCATGGGGCGTGCTGTGTGAACGAGTGAATGTCCATAATTCTAATACCGTGTCACAATTTAAAAAAAAAAGTCTGGCACAAACTATTTCCAGCCCCCTCCCCCCCTGCTGTGTTTATTTTTAGAATTTCGCGCACGCATATACCATTAGTAGGAAGGCTATTGACATTATCGATTCACGTGCGGCCGGCAGTATCTGTTTGTGACATCCCTTTTGAAAAAAAACCAACTAATTATAGATGGAATAAAAAAGGAAAGAAAGCAAAGCCTAAGTCAAAGTCGTTACTTTTCGATTGATCGATACAAGCGGTTATCATTTTATCTAGAAAATAACTGGTACCGACGTCAATACGCCGAAAGGTCGCTCGCTAATCAAAGGAAGCAAGGGGGCGAGGGGGTGGGATGGGGGGGGGAGTTAAGCAAAACATATGTCTCATCGGCTCATCAATATTCGGATCGTGATCGCCATTATTGGCACCGCCTCTCTGAGCCACCGCGCGCAATACTCTTCGAACCTACCATGTCGTATAATGGCCGCTGTCCTTTAAAAAAAAAAAGTGAAAAGTGGAACCGTCCAAAAGTAACGCATTGCGCATGTCTTTTAAACATCTTCCTGGCGCATTTTGAAGGGGGGGGGTGGTAGGGAAGAGGAGGAGGGGAAGAGACGACCGTAATCTTCCGCTTGTCTTGTTATTTGTTTAAGTACAGTTGTGTGTTTACTGGAAATCGAAGAATTTTTGTGACGCCAATCAAGTAGTCTCTAAATCACGATATGTCAACAAAATAGCACCGCGCGGGTGCTAAAAAAAGAACTTTGTTGTGCAATTCTCAAAATTTTTTGTTTCGTTTCGTGCCGAGACATTAAAAAAATCCTTGTTTTAAGTATAAAAGTATACTTTTTACGATCGCCCTCGATCATTAATATTATTATTATGCTTTCTTTCTTTAAAAAAAAAAAATGCACACAATGCAATAAATACGATAATAAATATTCGAAGATTAAGTTTCACGTTGGAAAGAGCTATGTTCATAAAAAGTTTAACAGGCTGCCTATGTTATGATAATATGTGACTCCCAAGATACGGAACAATCTTGCATGTCTTCTCTTCATGTCCACCCATATAGGTTTTCAACAATGTTCTCACCAGGCACGATATGCAATAGGACATTTTAAAATATACTTACCCTCTAAACAAATAATTATTAACTAAATAAATAAAATGTCAAAAGTAGTTAAAATAATAGACGACTTGTAAATAATGCACCATCAAACAGTATAGAGCGTAGTTGGCTGATCATGAGATAACAGTTTCATTAAGTAGACAGAATAATTGCGTCATATAAAAAATGTATAACGGGGCACGGAGAAAAGATGTCATGCATATAAATTGTAAAAAGAGTCATTGGTAATATTGATGTTTGGTAAAATTGATGATATATCTGTACATAGAAGAAGAGGAAAAAAAAATAGTGATATGTTTTGATATAATGGTGGCATTTTTTTTTTTTTGAAAAGGGTAATTTAAAAAGTAAACTATAAACAAGATGACAATGAACCCGAGGCATGAACGCAGACAAACAATTTCTCAACATTCGTGACAGTTTACTACCGTTTAGAACTGGCGTCCTTCACCTTGTCACCTGCTGAGATGATCTCTGCGGGGACCTCCTGATGTCTTGGTGCGGCACTGTGCAACTTGAACTTTCTCGGGATGAAACGTGTTCGTTGCTGGTCAATTGTTCATTTGTTTACAAATGGTTTTTGTTGTATCTGATGATATAATTTTTTGTTTGTCAATGCCCAAAAAATCTGCTGCCCAGAAAGTCTTTAGAAGTTAATAAAATAATTCAGAGCATCAGCAGGAAAAAAGGGGCAACTGCCCAGCCACTGTGTCCCCTAACGTGTGGGCAGCTGAAGCACAGCGATGATGATGTTGATGTAGATTCAACAATTTTCTTTGAAATGTTTTGAAAAATGGACGGGGGTTTCGGACGCAATTGAGACAGAACAAAACTCGATTCCAATCTGGACCACTCGATTCCAATCTGGACCACTCGATTCCAATCTGGACCACTCTGATCTGATATTGCCATGTGGTTAAGGTTCATCATGAGACTAGATAGATTCCCCCCCCCCCCGCCCCACCCTAAAACCATGGATGTCTTACTCTTTGACGCAGGCCGACTCCAGGTGCTTGTTAAGGTAGGACTTGAGGGCGAAGGTCTTGTTGCACTTGTTGCACGCGTAATGTTTGAACGCCGAGTGGGTCTGCATGTGAGCTCGAAGGTTCGACCGGTCGGCAAACGCCTTGCCGCAATGGGCGCATCCGAAAGGTTTCTCCCCGGTGTGGGACCTCATGTGGCCCTGCAGGAGCCAGGGCCGGCTGAACGTCTTGCCGCAGACGTGGCAGGAGTGTTTGAGGTCGTGGGTCAGCACGTGCATGGAGAGAGCGGGCATGCTGACGTAGACCTTATCGCAGTGCGGGCACTTCTTGGCACTTTTGCTGTCCAGGGAGCGGTGCGTCTGCTTGTGTCTGGACAGGTTGGAAGACGTGGCGTAGTCTTTGCCGCACTCTGAGCAGGTGTACCTGACCTTGCCTCCGTCGTCCATGCCGTCGAGGGATCGCTTCCTTGACCGGCCGTCGCTGACCAGGAAAGCCTCGTACGTGTAGGCGTTGACCTCGCCCGCGGGATGTGGAGATCCTGGGGGCAGGGAAGGCGCCGGGGAAGGTGGGGCTGAGGCATGGGAGGAAAACGTCGAGATGACGACGGGGAGGGTTGGTGAGGAGGAGGGCAAGGACGGGCTCGGTGAGGGTGGGAGGTGGCTGGTGTGGATGGGATGGTGGCTGGGGAGGGACCTGGCAATCGTGTGTCTGTCGAGGTCGTGTCTGAGGTGAGCATCGTCATCTGAAGACTCCATGCCGTTGTCGTGGTAGGTGCTGGCGGCGTTGAAGGTAAAACGCTGGTACTCGTTGCTGTAGTATAGACTTTCGGTTTCGTGAGGACTGTGGGGCGGGCTGCGTGTGGAGTGATCGACTGGTGTACACCGCTTCTCCTCTTCGTAGTGGCGATCATCTTCCGGGACGTGAAGTCGTTGGCTGATGAGATGCTGGATGAGGGGGTGGTGGATGGGGTGGTCGGCCGGTAAGACGTCAGGTCGGGGTGAGGGTCGGGAGAGGTTCAGGTGGGCCGGTGTAGGGGAGTGACTGCTTCTCGATATGTGAGCAAGGGAAGGGGCGTGCGCCGGGGAAGGGACGTGAGAGGGAATGAGGGTGTGCGAGAGGATGGACGTGTGCGCGGGGGTCGGCACGGCGGTATGAGCTGGGGGCGGACTCTGGACAGGGGTGTGAGCCGGAGGGGGTGAGGGCATGTGGGCGGCACGTGGCCTGTCCAGCGCCAGAGGCTGCGCGTCTGGGAATGAACTCTTGTAGTGAAAAGCGTTGACAGTGGACGCGTATCTGTTGTTGAAATGAGAACCGTTGGGCGAACTGTAACCGTTAGCGTCGTCGTTGCTGTTTCCGAAGTTTTCGCCGTTGGCCTGCAGAAGCCTGTTGGCCGGGTGGTTGCTGTTGGTGACGATGACACTTCTTCTGGGCATCTGGTTCTCCCTGGCCGCAGATTCACTTTCGTGCTTCGGTGTCCTGGCCACCACGTGGCTGCTCTCCGCGTCGCCTCCATTTTGAATGGGTGTTGAGGAAGTGACGTCAAGAATATAACCTATAAAAGGAAATAAGAAATGGAAATGTCATCATGCTAGTAAAAGAAAATAGAGATTGAGATAGATAAAATGATAAAGAGGAAGGAGAGATAGAATCTGGAAAGATGTTGCATTTTAGAGACCATTAATGTATATTTGCGTAATTTTTAAAAATAGTTTAAGGCTTTTTCTGGCCCGAAAACAGCACGTCAACCTTGCAGTGACTCATCCAGCGTTCAACAAACTTAGGCAATCTATTGCCATCGACCGTGCTTTTATATTTAGCTTGATTGTGGCATTAGGGCCAGGAGAGCCGGTACACGCCAATCAATAACCCACCTCCCCCCCCCACTCCCCTCTTGTCCTTTGCGTCAGGACTCCCCACCCTCCCCCCTTTACTCTCTACATGGTGATCAATTAGAATGTCTCATTGGATCTGTGATTAATTTTGATGACTCACTACCTGCTTCCAGAGCCTGGCTGGGATGGTTCAACAGGTTGTGTGTGTGTGTGTGACTGGCATGGGGGAGTACTACGTTTTCACTTGGGGCCCTGTCAGGGGCCCTGTCAGAACTCAGGATTAGGATCAATGGACAACGCAAACAGGTAAAAATAATTATTTTTAAAAACCGTGAGGTGGGACGGGTGCAGGGAGGATGCAGACCTTTCCATCCTGATCGTGCGGGAAGCCGGATGTCACATGACAGAAGGCCGTCGATCGATTGGACGTAATGGCGCTGGGGGGGTCACGTGCTGGTGAAGTTTAATTTGATTGGTCAACCCAAGTCCAAAGCTTTTTTGTTTTTTTTTTTTTTTTAAATTAAGATAAATCATCTTTTGGTGGATGACTCTACGGTTGTGTTGGATTTCTATTTCAGTATTTTCATTCATCGATTCATTTCGCTTTCCTTCAAGGTTTAACATTGATATAATTTTTTTTTTCATTTAATGTCAATTTTTCTGTAGTTGCTAATATTACTTCAACATAAATATATTGATAATCTGCATTGAAAAAAAAGAAGGGGGGGGGGAGGTATGGTGTAAGCTAATCACGTGGTACGGTCTGCGCGTCTCCTGTCACCCACACACATTTACCGCGCGCAGTTTGGTGCGCAAAGACACAAAACAGTAAACACATACATTGGAGTCCGAGGAGGGAACAGAGGCATATATTTAAAAAACCAAAAAACTTCAACGCATTTATCTCTTTCGTGAAATTTATCTCACCTATCTTCGTGACTGAGAAAATTGGTCACCATCGAAGATCGATGGGGAGGCTCGTCTCTGACGACAGCAGGCGGCAGCACCGTCTCCGCACCGCTGGGGCTATATTTAGATCTAGAATCATCTCAAGAATGAGCGAGCACGAGCTGTCAGACCCTGATAATGGATACAGATGACGGGTTCGGAGGGAGGCGGGGCCAGGAATAACTCCGTTATTAGCTAATGAACCTGGTCCCCTCACGCATGGTGATACGAGCAGGACTCTCATGGCGGGGCAGGTCCTGTCTCACGAGACAACAGGTATAACGCGCTGTGTGAGACATATTCTGGGTGTGTGGGACAGGGGAGGGCTGGGGGGGGGGAGTACTTACTGGGGGACAGGTACTGACTGTGTGCGACAGGAGCTGACTGGGGGAAGGGTACTAACTGTGCGACAGGTACTGACTCGGGGATTAGGCACTGACTGTGTGGGACAGGTGCTGACTGGGGGAATTTAAGGGTACTTACTGGAGGATAGGCACTGACTGTGTGGGACAGGTGCTTGCTGGGGGAAGGGTACTTACTGTGTGGGGAAGGTGCTGACAGGTACTTACTGGGGGACATATACTGATTGTGTGGGATAGGTACTGAATGGGTAAGGGTACTCGTTCGGTGACAGGTACTGACTGAGGTACAGATACTGAATGGGGGACAGACACTAGCCGCCTGTGTCAGGTACTGGACAGGTACTGACTGTTGGACAGGTACTGACTGTGTGGGACAGGTACTGACTGTGTGGGACATGTGCTGACTATGGGATAGGTACTGACTGTGTGGGCCAGGTACTTACTATGAGGGCCAGGTACTGACTGTGTGGGACAGGTACTAACTGTGGGACAAGCGATATATACTAGCTTTGTGGGACCGTTAGAGCAAATTGTGAAACTATTCTCCATTGAAACCAACTCCCTGCATCAAATCCTCCTGGAGTAATATCATGGTAGTCGAATGAGTTAAATATTCAGCAACATACCATTAGGGACAGGTCATCATTTGTTGAAACTATTTATAGTTCAATGGACGCTTGCATACAAAATGTGATTTTTGTTTTAAATTTCTAAATTATAACAGGTACTTCTTGGTGCAATGCTTTGAGCATCCCTGTTGTTAGCAATAATACATTGTATCGACTCGATAAAGTATTTATAGCGCTTACAAAACCATCTAGGAAGTAACTCGTGGAGAAAACCACTTTTTGAGCTCTTCAAGTGCGATGGGGTAGTGACACAGAGGCTCTCAAGCTAATTCACTCGGTTGCCTTGGTGTTTAAGGGCGATTTGAACAACGCAATACAAATTAGCGGCTATTTATAAAAGAAATTTTGTTGTATTGAAATGGAGAGAAGATTTTCAAGATCTGTTTTGAGTTGTTGTTTTTTTTCTGTGGCTATTCTTTATAGACATATAGCCTAACTATAAACATAGCATGCTTAGAAAATGTCGGCCGGTGTCAGAAAGTTAAATTAAGTGACACAGGGAAGACGAGAAAATGGACAGCTTTTATGATTACAGGATACGAAGAGATGAGCAGATACTAGACTGAAATACGATAACTTTGAACGGACGGACTAGCGACATGCGGTAAGGATATCACTCACCGTTGCTGAGCCTCACAGCCAAGGGCTGCACTTGATTCGGTGTGAATGGCGTCATGGCTTTACCACTGTCAGAATTCCACGCGGCCGCCCTTCCGCCCTCAGCGAATGACGTCATCGGCGCGCAACCGTGGAGGTGTGCGTCGGCGATCTTCGGCGGTTTGACGTCAGCCTCGGGTTTGTCGTTGCCGGGGGCGCCGCCGGTGCTGTCGCCGCCGCCGCCGGGGCTGCTGTGGTTGATGAGGCTCTGCTGAAACTGAAAGTCTGCGTCATATTTCTGTTTGAGGTATTTCTTGACGAGGAACGAGCGAGGCATTGTGGGAGGTCAAGGCTGATGTCGGGACAAAAAAAAAAGAAATCTGCAAGTTGTGAAGCCTTTTGTTGAACGGTGTCAGTGGCTGCTCATCTTTGAACCTGTATCGCTAGGGCTGGCGTCATTCTGTCTCTGTAAGATATAGTTTTGTCAAAAATGAAATACATTTTTTTTTTCAAAGTTGTAAATTCGCTTAACGCGTCTATCAGACAGATGCACGCAGTTTTATTTATAAAAGTTAGATATCAAAACTCTAATAATTGTAATTATTCTTGAAGCAGATCGTGTCAATCATCACAGAACAGGCAGACTATTGGTCCTAATTTTTAAGCAGTTAAAATATCGTGGTAAGATAGACATAAATGTTTACCGTCGCATTCTATCATGATTTTTGCATTTGTGATTTTGAGCGAATATGAATGAAATAGATTCCAACAGATGTTCTCAACAACAAAATAAATATTTCTTATAAAAGTTAAAAAATGTACAAAGCCTTAATTTAATATATATATAGGTATATACCGGTTAACGCATGATTTAAACATTAAAACTGACATAGAAGCTATGGTGGAACAGTATCCATTTTTCTTAAAAATGGTGACACTATATCAGTGCAATGGGTTCCTCTGTGGATGTTATGGAAACAAAAGTGAACAGGAATTGATTTGATGATATGTGCACATAGTTTGATTTATTATAAAGAAACATTTGCACATGCTCTGCGTTTCGGGCTGCGTTCAGGAAAGCGTTTCAACGCACTTCCTATGTTTACTTTTATATATATATATATATATNATATATATTATATATATATATATATATATATATATATATATAGAGAGAGAGAGAGAGAGAGAGAGAGAGAGATACACAAAAATTAATTTAAAAAAAAAATAATTAACACTTTTGATGTAATTAAAATGGTATTTCTATTCTTTTGTATGTTCATCACCCACCCCATCCCCTTACGAAAGAAACACCAATCCATACCCCTCCCATCACAATATATATATATTTTTTTAAAATATATTTTTTTAAAACCAACAGAGCAACAAAGAACAACTATTAAAAAACGCACCGTCTTAGCAATTTCTAGACAATTAGCACAAGTGAATGACAACCTGTCACTTTTAACTCTACAATGAGCACATGTGAATGACAACCTGTCACTTTTAACTCTACCATTAGCACATGTGAATGCCAACATGTCACTTTTAACTCTACCATTAGCACATGTGAATGACAACCTGTCACTTTTAACTCTACCATTAGCACATGTGAATGCCAACATGTCACTTTTAACTCTACCATTAGCACATGTGAATGACAACCTGTCACTTTTAACTCTACAATTAGCACATGTGAATGCCAACATGTCACTTTTAACTCTACCATTAGCACATGTGAATGCCAACATGTCACTTTTAACTCTACATTAGCACATGTGAATGACAACCTGTCACTTTTAACTCTACAATTAGCACATGTGAATGACAACCTGTCACTTTTAACTCTACAATTAGCACATGCGAATGCCAACATGTCACTTTTAACTCTACAATTAGCACATGTGAATGACAACCTGTCACTTTTAACTCTACAATTAGCACATGTGAATGACAACCTGTCACTTTTAACTCTACAATTAGCACATGTGAATGCCAACATGTCACTTTTAACTCTACAATTAGCACATGTGAATGCCAACATGTCACTTTTAACTCTACAATTAGCACATGGAAATGACAACCTGTCACTTTTAACTCTACAATTAACACATGGAAATGACAATATGTCACATTAAACTCAGCAATTAACACGTGGACATGACAATCTGTCACATTTAACTCTACAATTAACACGTGGAAATGACAGTCTGTCACATTTAACTCCACAACTAACACGTGGAAAGGACAACCTGTCACTTTTAACTCTACAATTAACGCTCAATAAATTATAATTATATGTGTGTATACATCGAATTGATTTCTTGACATTGGTTACTGACGTCTTCAGTGTTGACATTTTGCTAACCTTTTCAGAGATATTCCTGGCTTTAATTTAAAAAAACAACAACAACAACAAAAAAGGCACAACTATCGATCGATTTACTCGTTGCATTAACAACTTCACGCAGATTTATAGATTTATTATCCTAATATAAATGCAATAAAATACTCATGCACTTTAGAGAGTTAATTAACCCTTCACAGACCGTCTCTGCTTTGTTCGTTTCTAAAAAAAGGAGTTCAATTATTGTCAGTAGTCTTTCTAAAGGAGTCCCCTCAATGATAAGATTCCCCAGAACCGAAAGTCACTTCTGACCAACTTTCTGCTAACTTCATAGGGGAAATATTTATTTATAAAATATTTTAGGAGTTAGTATTTTTTAGAAACGGTTTAATTATAGTTTGGTCTGGGAATTTTATTTCTCCATGTTTGTGGAACTTTGGATTTAATAAAAAAAAAAAAAAAAAAAAAATTTTTTACAGGTGGCTTAGAATGAGAAAGAGTTTAAATTCAGTTAACAATAATAAATTGGATAGTTCATGAACAAACTATGCGAATGTGTGTGGTGAAATCTCAAATCGAAAGCTCCAAGAAAAGATGGCGGCATAACTTCCGTTTGAAAAGCAATTAACAACAGTGCAGCAGTGTGTTGAACATACTTTATTGCCTACTTTCTAAAACTCTTATTATTATAAATGCAGGAAGCTGGTACTTGACTCACGCGCGACGGATGGACATCTTGACAACATTCACTGATCAACATGTCGGTATACGACACTGTAACACAGATCATCAAAATTGTAACTCTAACACATCTGGATGTCTAAATGGAAAAAAAAAAGTGAGGGGGGGGCGGGCTAGTCCTCTAATTTAATTTCATTTATCTAGCACGAAGGGGAAAATGTAATAATTGTTTTTTAAGGAAATTATATATAAAATAATTCCATGAATTCCTTGAAATTATCTAAATTTAAGAAAACAAATTAAAACTAATTTAAGATTTAAAAAAAAAAGAAAATAAACAAAGAAAAAAATAAAGAAACATTAAAAAAAAAATAATAACGAAAACATCATTATTGAGGGACTTTGTGTTTTACAAAAATATAAAAAATAAAGTAAAATAACTATTTCAACCACTTACATTGCTACAGAGAAGTTCAGTCAGACACACGTGGCAGTAACTGGCAGAAACTATCTAATCCACACCAAATATTTTAAGAAGCACACCACAGGTCCATTGGTAAACCCCCACAGAAAAAGTTGTTATTAGTGGGTGACACCCGTGTGAGACTGAGAGCTCGGGTGACACCCCTGTAAGACTGAGTGCTCACGGGGAATGGGGGGGAAAACACTGAGACACGGCTCACGACAGACTCGGCGAGGGTTTGACTAGCAGACGACCTGTACTTGTAGCTTTATCAGGGGGCGCGTGGGGACCGAGGTTGGGGGGGGGTGGGGGAAGGGGGGGGGAAGGAGACGGACGTGCGAATTGTAAAGGAGGGGTGGGGGGTGAGAGTGAGGGGAGACGCGTGCCGGTAATGAAAGAGGTGGGGTGGGTGGGGGTGGGCGCGCGTGCCAAAATAAAGCTAGGAAGGGGNTAACACTCACAACTAGTCGTTTTTCTTGTGGGGCTGAAGTTGTCCTCAAATCACCCCCTTCCTTCTCTCCCCCCCCCCCCTCTTCACGCACCGCGTCCCATCTCCCCAACGTCTAAAATATTAATGCATACAATTTCTTATAATTTTAAGCGCTTCCTTAAGAAATAAATTTATTTCATATATCTGTGTGCGCGCGTTTTCTCACTTGGCCCAGGTTTTTTGTTGAACTATTTGTAGTGATTATTGTAACAGAATTAGCGTTGCTGATGATTTAATCCAACCCATTAAAGCCAGGCTTCTCCCGCCCAAGAAAGAAATCTCAAGATACGTGGGCGACTTCTTCTCATCTCGTCACATCCCTTTGTGTCCGATGACAAATTTCTTTTTTAATGAGTGTCGACTTGTCTTATCTCACTAACCCTGGACTTCGGCCTAATCCTAACCCTTGCCCTAACCCTAATCCTAATCCTAATCCTAACCCTAACCCTAACCCTAATCCTAGATTCGTAGATTTTGTCTTGCTCCCGAACAAATATTCTAGGACAACAATGAATACCTTTAATGAAGTCTTATAGGTTTAAGGCTGCGGACACCCCGCTACCCGCACGCACACACACACACACACACACACACACACACTCCCCCTCCCTCTCTCTCTCTCTCTCTCTCTCTCTCTCTCTCTCTTCCTTTTTCTTCTTTTTATTAAAATTTATTACCAATTTTTTTAAACAAAACAATAACATGTACTTTTCATTGAAAGCAATAACATCTACTTTTCTTTGAAACAATAACATATACTTTTCTTTGGAAACAATAACATATACTTTTCTTTGAAAACAATAACATATACTTTTCTTTGGAAACAATAACATATACTTTTCTTTGAAAACAATAACATATACTTTTCTTTGGAAACAATAACATATACTTTTCATAGACATTAGTAACATATTCTTTGCCTTGAAAACAATAACATATACTTTTCATTGAAAACAATAGCATATACTTTGCCTTGAAAACAATAAAATATACTTTGTTTTGAAGAAAAAGAACATATACTTTGCATTCTGGGAACGTCCATTGACATAGTAACATATCATTTATTTTCACACGGAGTTTGCCTTTCTTTGAGACGGGGTGCGGGAGGGGGGAAGGGGTGCTCGTATTATGAAAAAACCACTCATGCATATATTAACACCCCTTCCCCCACTCACCCGCCGGTTCACCCCCTCCCCTTCCTCCCCACCCAAATCATTTTGCTTTTAATTTTGAAAGCAAGCGTGCTCCCCCTCCCCCCCCCATACGCCATGGGGTGGTGTACTCCCCCCCCCCCAATACGCCATGGGGTGGTGTACTCCCCCCTCCCCCCCCCCAATACGCCATGGGGTGGCAGATGGGCCTTACAACATGCGCGCTAACGACTCAACCACACTTTGTTTCTCTTGTAGACCCCCACCCCCCTGTCCCCTCTAACTCACCCCCCTTATATTTCTAAACTGGGCATATCCCCCTC
>CAXITT010000113.1:19997-30992 GCA_964033795.1 Lymnaea stagnalis | reverse complement strand
AGGGATTGGGGGGGGGGGATAATGGGGGGGGGTGGGAGAGACAGATCAATCCTGGCCATGACTTGATCAGTGGTGAGTAGAGTTGAACAAAAACGATCTCACCGTGGGAAAGTCCTTGTTTGCTCCCTATCAGCAGCACGCAGAGGTCCCACCACACAGCGTCCCACAGGGCAGATAGCAACAGTCGTTAAATAGTTCTCTTCAAGGCTCTTTTCGTCTTTCTTCTATAAAATAATATATTTTTAAAGCATGATGTTGGCCAAATAAAACATTCGACAGTCATTTTATGATTCTAATCTGGCCAAATAAGACATTCATTTTTTAAATTCAAATCTGACCAAACAAGACATCAATTTTATCGTTCTAGTTAAAATAAGATATTATTTTATGAATTTATCCTGCCCAAGTAAGACATTAATTTTATGATTCTAATCTGGCCCAATCAGACATTCATTTTATGATTCTGGCCAAATAAGATATTCATTTTTATGATTCTGGCCAAATAAGATATTCATTTTGTTATTCTTTTCTGGCCTAATAAGACATACAATTTATGATTCTGACCAAATAAGATATTGATTTTATGATTCTTTTCTGGCTAAATAAGACATTCAATTTATGATTCTGGCCAAATAAGAATTTCCTCATTAAAAAAAAAAAAAAAAAAGATAACTTATTTGTCAAATGGATGATCGATTGCGTCCGAGAAACCACAAGGGCTGTTCAGAGGTTTTGATGGGTATTAAGGTCAGTTGGCATGGGGCAAGGCAACCCAGTGGCGTATCTGTTAAAGGTTTGGGGGTTGGGATGAATAACTGATCATGTGGGATACCAAGATGCTTGTCCGACCCCCCTCCCCCTCCCATATCTTTCGCTAAATAACATGGTCATTTAAAACACTTCACTAATAACAAGGGAGAAAAAGTGGGGGGTGGGGGGGGGGGGGTTCCCACTATATTAGGCTTTCTTTCTTATTTATGGATAGATTTCTTGGTAAGGATTTTGTTTTGGCTTCATTGAGAAACAGACTTCCACAGTACTGGGTAGAAACAGAATGTCCACAGTACCGGGTAGAAACAGAATGTCCACAGTACTGGGTAGAAATAGAATGTCCACAGTACCGGGTAGAAACAGAATGTCCACAGTACCGGGTAGAAACAGAATGTCCACAGTACCCGATAGAAACAGAATGTGCACAGTACCGGGTAGAAACAGAATGTCCACAGTACCCAATAGAAACAGAATATCCACAGTACCCGATAGAAACAGAATGTCCACAGTACCCGATAGAAACAGAATGTCCACAGTACCCGATAGAAACAGAATGTCTACAGTACCCGATAGAAACAGAATGTATACAGTACCGGGTAGAAACAGAATGTCCACAGTACCCGATAGAAACAGAATGTCCACAGTACCGGGTAGAAACAGAATGTCCACAGTACCCAATAGAAACAGAATATCCACAGTACCCGATAGAAACAGAATGTCCACAGTACCCGATAGAAACAGAATGTCCACATAATCTTGTAGAAACAGAATGTCAACAGTACCTGGTAGAAACAGAATGTCCATAGTACCTGACAGAAACAGAATGTCCACATTATCTAGTAGAAAAAGAATGTCAACAGTACCTGGTAGAAACAGAATGTCCACAGTATCTGGTAGAAACAGAATGTCCACAAAACCCGATAGAAAAAGAATGTCCACAGTACCCGATAGAAACAGAATGTCCACATTATCTAGTAGAAACAGAATGTCAACAGTACCTGGTAGAAACAGAATCTCCACAGTACCGGGTAGAAACAGAATGTCCACAGTACCGGGTAGAAAGTAATGTCCACAGTCCCGGGTTGAAACAGAATGTCCACAGTCCCGGATAGAAACAGATTGTCCACAGTACCCGATATAAACAGAATGTCCACAGTACCGGGTAGAAACAGTATGTCCACAGTACTGGGTTAAAACAGAATGTCCACATTACCCGATAGAAACAGAATGTCCACAGTACCCGATAGAAACAGAATGTCCACAGTACCCGATAGAAACAGAATGTCCACAGTACCCGATAGAAACAGAATGTCCACATTATCTAGTAGAAAAAGAATGTCAACAGTACCTGGTAGAAACAGAATGTCCACAGTATCTGGTAGAAACAGAATGTCCACAAAACCCGATAGAAAAAGAATGTCCACAGTACCCGATAGAAACAGAATGTCCACATTATCTAGTAGAAACAGAATGTCAACAGTACCTGGTAGAAACAGAATCTCCACAGTACCGGGTAGAAACAGAATGTCCACAGTACCGGGTAGAAAGTAATGTCCACAGTCCCGGGTTGAAACAGAATGTCCACAGTCCCGGATAGAAACAGAATGTCCACAGTACCCGATATAAACAGAGTGTATACAGTACCGGGTAGAAACAGAATGTCCACAGTACCCGATAGAAACAGAATGTCCACGGTACCGGGTAGAAACAGAATGTCCACAGTACCCAATAGAAACAGAATATCCACAGTACCCGATAGAAACAGAATGTCCACAGTACCCGATAGAAACAGAATGTCCACATAATCTTGTAGAAACAGAATGTCAACAGTACCTGGTAGAAACAGAATGTCCATAGTACCTGACAGAAACAGAATGTCCACATTATCTAGTAGAAAAAGAATGTCAACAGTACCTGGTAGAAACAGAATGTCCACAGTATCTGGTAGAAACAGAATGTCCACAAAACCCGATAGAAACAGAATGTCCACAGTACCCGATAGAAACAGAATGTCCACATTATCTAGTAGAAACAGAATGTCAACAGTACCTGGTAGAAACAGAATCTCCACAGTACCTGGTAGAAACAGAATGTCCACAGTACCCGATAGAAACAGAATGTCCACAGTACCCGATAGAAACAGAATGTCCACAGTATCCGATAGAAACAGAATGTCCACAGTACAGGGTGAAACAGAATGTCCACAGTACCCGATAGAAACAGCATGTCAACAGTACCGGGTAGAAACAGAATGTCCACAGTACCGGGTAGAAACAGAATGTCCACAGTCCCGGGTTGAAACAGAATGTCCACAGTCCTGGATAGAAACAGAATGTCCACAGTACCCGATATAAACAGAATGTCCACATTACCCGATAGAAACAGAATGTCCACAGTACCGGGTAGAAACAGAATCTCCACAGTATCGGGTATGTCCACAAAACTGGGTAGAAACAAAATGTCGACAGTACCGGGAATGTCCACATTATCTAGTAGAAACAGAATGTCCACAGTACCGGGTAGAAACAGAATGTCCACAGTACCCGATAGAAACAGAATGTCCACAGTACCGGGTAGAAACATAATGTCCACAGTACCGGGTAGAAACAGAATGTCCACATTACCGGGTAGAAATAGAATGTCCACAGTACCCGATAAAAACAGAATGTCCACATTATCTAGTAGAAACTGAATGTCCACAGTACCTGGTAGAAACAGAATGTCAACAGTACCTGGTAGAAACAGAATGTCCACAGTACCGGGTAGAAACAGAATGTCCACATTACCGGGTAGAAACAGAATGTCCACAGAACCCGATAGAAACAGAATGTCCACAGTACCCGATAGAAACAGAATGTCCACATTATCTAGTAGAAACAGAATGTCAACAGTACCTGGTAGAAACAGAATCTCCACAGTACCTGGTAGAAACAGTATGTCCACAGTACCCTGTAGAAACAGAATGTCCACAGTACCGATAGAAACAGAATGTCCACAGTATCCGATAGAAACAGAATGTCCACAGTACCGGGTGAAACAAAATGTCCACAGTACCCGATAGAAACAGCATGTCAACAGTACCGGGTAGAAACAGAATGTCCACAGTACCGGGTAGAAACAGAATGTCCACAGCCCCGGGTTGCAACAGAATGTCCACAGTCCCGGATAGAAACAGAATGTCCACAGTACCCGATATAAACAGAATGTCCACAGTACCGGGTAGAAACAGTATGTCCACAGTACTGGGTAAAAACAGAATGTCCACATTACCCGATAGAAACAGAATGTCCACAGTACCGGGTAGAAACATAATCTCCACAGTATCGGGTATGTCCACATTACTGGGTATAAACAAAATGTCGACAGTACCGGGAATGTCCACATTATATAGTAGAAACAGAATGTCCACAGTACCGGGTAGAAACAGAATGTCCAAATTACCGGGTAGAAACAGAATGTCCACAGTACCGGGTAGAAACATAATGTCCACAGTACCGGGTAGAAACAGAATGTCCACATTACCGGGTAGAAACAGAATGTCCACAGTACCCGATAAAAACAGAATGTGCACATTATCTAGTAGAAACAGAATGTCCACAGTACCTGGTAGAAACAGAATGTCAACAGTACCTGGTATAAACAGAATGTCCACAGTACCGTGTAGAAACAGAATGTCCACATTACCGGGTAGAAACAGAATGTCCACAGTACCCGATAGAAACAGAATGTCGACATTATCTAGTAGAAACAGAATGTCCACAGTACCTGGTAGAAACAGAATGTCAACAGTACCTGGTAGAAACAGAATGTCCACAGTACCGGGTAGAAACAGAATGTCCAAATTAACGGGTAGAAACAGAATGTCCACTTTACCGGGTAGAAACAGAATGTCCACAGTACCCGATAGAAACAGAATGTCCACATTATCTAGTAGAAACAGAATGTCCACAGTATCTGGTAGAAACATAATGTCCACACTATCTAGTAGAAAGAGAATGTCCACAGTACCTGGTAGAAACAGAATGTCCACATTACCGGATAGAAACAGAATGTCCATAGTATCGGATAGAAACAGAATGTCCACATTACCGGGTAGAAACAGAATGTGCACATTACCGGGTAGAACTTGATTGTTTGTTCAACAAGGTCAAAGCCATGTGTATGTTAGGGCAAAATTCAAACTGGCTTTTGGTGTGTGTGTTTATGTTTTACAAATAGGATTTACTGAATAAGCCGGCTTTGTTAGAAGACATATCGGTCTGGTTGGATACAGAGTGCCTCAACATGGCTTTGTTAGAAGACATATCGGTCTAGTTGGATACAGAGCGCCTCAACATAGCTTTGTTAGAAGACATATAGATCTGGTTGGATACAGAGCGCCTCAATATGGCTTTGTTAGAAAACATATTGTTCTGGTTGGATACAGAATGCCTCAACATGGCTTTGTTAGAAGACATATCGGTCTGGTTGGATACAGAATGCCTCAACATGGCTTTGTTAGAAGACATATAGTTCTGGTTGGATACAGAGCGCCTCAACATAGCTTTGTTAGAAGACATATCGGTCTGGTTGGATACAAAGCGCCTCAACATGGCTTTGTTAGAAGACATATCGGTCTGGTTGGATACAGAGCGCCTCAACATGGCTTTGTTAGAAGACATATCGGTCTGGTTGGATACAGAATGTCTCAACATGGCTTTGTTAGAAGACATATCGGTCTGGTTGGATACAGAATGTCTCAACATGGCTTTGTTAGAAGACATATCGGTCTGGTTGGATACAGAATGCCTCAACATGGCTTTGTTAGAAGACATATAGATCTGGTTGGATACAGAATGTCTCAACATGGCTTTGTTAGAAGACATATCGGTCTGGTTGGATACCGAGTGTCTAAACATTGAACATGCTTCAATCATAGCGAATAGGCTTTGTCATTTCTCAGACCGGAAAACGTCATAGCGTGCTATTTTTAGAAGGTCGGCGGACAAATATTGCTTAAAACATGGCAGCTTATAATGTGTTTCAGCATATCGTTCGGACGATCCTTGTATCTAGAGTCACTGTTACATATGCCGTTCGCGCAATGGAGTCCCATTTCAGAAAATAGAAGTAAAAAAAAAATGTGTAAAATATTTCGTAAAATAGAGTTGTAAACAAGTTTCAGGGACACTCCGCTAACATAGTAATACTGAACAGTGTGGACATTTTGTCCGCGCTGAGTACCCGGATGATGAGTAATGATGACATCAGTTCTATTAATAGATTTCCGCCGTTAAATGACAAGCCCTATAGCTGTCATTTATTCTTGTAAAGTAGGTGACCTGGTTCCTAGAGCCTGAAGCCATATAAAGTTTCAAGCAAACAAGCGAACAAACAAATAACTCTTAAAATGGAACAAATTCTTATTTTAGAGACGATAAATAAACAACTCCCACGGGACTCTATTTTTAAAAAAAACTGTACACAATCAACAAGAGCGGAAGTGAAATATCGGCTATAATAAATCCCGCCTAAAATAGGTTCATTTCACAACCAGGATACGATTAAAGTGCACCTGTTGAACTTGTTCAGTCCTTGGTTATCTTGACATTGACAAAACGTTTGCCTAAAAGACAAGGACTCACACAATGCACGCCCTTGTGTTAGAAGCGTATGATGGGGCAACACATGTCACCAGCCGTCACGGCTCATTGGATCTCAACGAAACTAACAGCTTTGTAATCACGGGTGGTGGTATGCAGAACGACAGATTGTCATTGCGAAAGTTATCAGAGAGCAAGCAATCTGCAGTGGCACGGCTTTTAAAAAAAATATTTTCTCAATTATCCTAGTTGTTGGTGTTGGTGTTGGTGCATTTAGTTCGTCGATTTTTGAGTAGCAGTTCGGGAGTCGGAGATGACGCATTTGGGTTATAGCAGGAGGAGTGAACATTGATCTCCTCATGCTCCGGAGATTAGCTCGACAATGATTTGAAAAATAGCAAACGGAAGCACCTATGCAACATTGGTATCCTGTATTTAGACACATCTGTATTTAGAAACATACGTGAATGAATAATCGCGAGGACAAAATCTTATTGGAGGATGTCACGTCTAATTTTATTTTTTGTTAAAGAAAAAGCCGGATATTTTTAGCTAAAATAAACTTGGGGTTATTTCTCAAAGAATTTGACCCTGTGACCCAGTGCCAGAGATTACGTGAACAACACTACGAAAGAACTCACTTCTATGCAGGTGGTTGACATAACACAAGAAGGGAGGAAATGATGTCAGTATAGAACTGGATTGCCCAAAGAGGGGCGTTTGATGACGTCAAAACTTTAACTTAAAATAGAGATCGCGTGATACGCGATACATTTCTATGAAATCTGACCTTCTTGTTGTCTGGCCCTACATGGGCTGACAGTATAGTCCCTCGTTGTTAAATTCATCACATGTATCCCTACTCCACACATCTTCATTTGAGCATTACGCCACAGCAAACAAACCCTAAATGTCGTAACAGTTATACATAAATAAGGGTTGCATGCATGGGCGCCCGCAGAAAATTTTCTAGGGGGGGGGGGGCAAAAAACGGTTAAACTTTCCAGGGGGGGGGGAATTTTTTAGTAATGTTTTAATGTAGTTTTAATTTACTGTAGCGTATTTATATGGTGAACGAACGGACAGGACATCAGCTTAGTTACTTTCTCTTTATTTTCTCTTTAGTTTAATAAATTTTGTGTCTATTTTTGTCAAATTTTTTTTTATCCAATCAATCCAGGGGGGGGGGCAAGTGCCCCTCTTGCCTCCCCCTGCGGGCGCCCTTGGTTGCATGGTTGAGCGTAGCAGTTTAATCATCTACATATTTTCTGCATCCACCCTTGGATACATCAATGGCATTTCAGAGACGGGAGACGCTTCGTTAGCAGGTTCTTGGGGGCTAGTCCGATCACCCACCCCCACCCTCTTTGTTTTTAATAGAACCATCCACAAAGATTTTGTGGATGTTCTGAACTGGAAATTGTCAGTTCAATGGCTTGGCGGTAATTTAATTACCTAACAAACCATAGATTCGTGTTAAATGTCTCGTTATCAAAGCAACAACTCCGAAATTCTAACACTCCATTATATAACCACTGCATCACTGCTATCCAAAACCATAACAACAAATCCAACGTCATTCCCCATACCGAAATACGTCACAAAATACCAAGCATACAGAAAAAGCTACACAAATACTCTCAACACCAAACACGGGCGCACACAACACGAACAAATCATTAACAGTGGTGAGGAGGGTATAGAAAAGTAAAAACGGAATCATTATTAAAAGCACATTCAGTCTTTTTTTGTTAAAACAATTATACAAATATTTGGCACCCAACACTTTGCTTGCATCGAATTTACTCAACTATTTCATGAAATAAATACAAGTTGAGAACCTCCGAACACCTTAATCGAAAAGCTTTGAAAGAACAACAACCCATTCTCCTTTGATTAGACATCCCAAATTACATGTGTTCGAAATTCCAGTTCCGCTTTGTAACTTCCCTTTAAAAAAAACAACAACAACTTTATATAGATTTAAATTCCTTTTTTTAAAAGCAGTTGACAGAAATCATTTCTGAAATTTCTGAAATAGGTTTTGTACACTAGCGCCGCCTGGGGGGCAAATATCGTGCAGTAGCAGAAGTCAACAACAGGTTTCTTGTCAGCGAGAAGGGTTTGACCTTTACCGTGCAGACATCCCGGGTTGTTGGGCTGACAAGGTGGGTCGGACTTCCAACGAGGTGATGAGAGCGATTACTGCAATGTGTCATTTACATTCTGACATTGTCATTTACCTAGGCTTACATCCGGAAATCAATCGAACCAATTCGTTACTGGGAGGGTCGAGGGAAAGGTCACGATTGACCAACCTCACATGATGCACTGAAAAAAAAAAAGGGGGGGGGGGAAGGGGTGGTCTGCAAAGTCGGTAACACTTTTTACCACGGAGTGCGCATTAAAAAAAAAAAAAGATAAATTAAATAGATTTCAGGAGTGGAGAGAGTTTGAAAAGGTTTGATACTAACTTCTTAGATAACGGGTTCGATACTAACTTATTTGATGAAAGGTTTCGATACGAACTTCTTAGATGAAAGGTTTCGATACTAACTTATTAGCTGAAAGGGTTCGATACTAACTTATTTGATGAAAGGTTTGAATACGAAATTCTTGGATGAAATTTTTCGATACGAACTTCTTAGATGAAAGGTTTCCATACTAACTTATTAGAAAAAATGGTTCAATACTAACTTATTAGATACAAGAGTTCGATACTAACCTCTCGACTCAACTCTTTATTGATTTTGTAATTCTCAATGTATTACCTTCCTTAAGTGGATGTATGCATTGTCCCTATGTAATTCCTCTCTGTACTGCCCATAATAATAATAACTTAAATTTTCCTTTTGACCGGGGGGGGGGGAGAGATTTTTTCTTAACCTTTTTGTTTCCATGAAGCCCTTTGTTCAACTGGTGAAGGTCACGAATCCCATGTTGGAATACAGTTTTTGAATGCATTTAAAAAAAAAAAATGGGGGGGGGGGGAGAGATGTGTTCTTAACCTTTTTGTTTCCATGGAGCCCTTTGTTCGACTGGTGAAGGTCACGAATCCCATGTTGGAATACAGTTTTTGAACGCATTTAAAAAAAAAAATAGAAATACAATACAACGCTTGGTACCTTTGAACCACTCTGCCCTGCAGTTTAAGAACCTCTGTTTTAGAATAACACTGATATGAACACCAAATCTAAAGGTTCTCATTCCGACCAATTATATTTTTACAATGTAGATTTTCTATGTAAAAAAAAAACAACAACAAACAAAAAACATCAACACCATGTGTTTAGAAATGTTAATGTACTGTCTACATGTATGATACATGTGAAAAAGACAGGAATTATTATTATTATAATTTTTTTGTAAACTTAAAATATCAGACGACAAAAATTTTTTTTTTTTTTAAAATGAATGCTCCCTGACCCACCTGAGTTCCACATCCGTGTTGTCCGGAAGGGACGCATTGAATAGTTTGCTTACGTGAAACTGGGTAAGTTGTGATGACACACAGAACGTGAATTACGATTTCGAAATAGTGGATGGCGTATAAACACATGCACCTGCCGGTCACGTCTTTAAGCAGTCACACTTAAAGGAAATAATCGTTGTCTGTCATGTGTCCGTCCGTCTCGTGCGACTCCCTAAACATAAAAGTGTAATTTTGTGAACACAGTTTGTGACTTTTTAAACAGTCTCATAACTCAGGCCTGCACAACATACGGCCCGCGGGCCGCATGTGGCCCGCCAGCACCCACTTGGCGGCCAGCGAAGTAACGAAACATTCTTTATTGTTATTATTTTCTTAATAGCTTTCCTCCCTGTCCTACCATCTTTCGGCCCGCACGAGCTTTTCATAAAGTAGTACTGCCCGTACAAGCTTTTCATAAAGTAGTACTGCCCGCACAAGCTTTTCATAAAGTGGTACGGCCCGCACAAGTTTTTCATAAAGTAGTACGGCCCGCCTTACATTTTGAGTGCAGGCCTGTCTTAACTTATTCGAACATGGCTCATCGGTTAGGGCGGGGGGGGGGGGGGGGGGGGGGGCTGGGGGAATGTCACTCGGCCCATTAGCCCTGCGCCTTGACATAGACTCATCATTAACATATGAAGCCTCAAATGGAACATGTGACCTTTAATTCGACATGCAAGCCCCTTCCGAAAAGTGACACCAGGATGGAATGAGATCATTAGTTCTTGGGCTTTAAAAATAACACACTTAAGACTCCAACTCCAGGAAATGACGTCAGTTTTATTTTTAAAAAATAAAAATAAATGGTGACTAACATTGCTTTGGAACGTTAACAAGTAGCGACATCTGTTCATATACGGGGGTGGTGCGAGTTCACGTCCTCCCCCCCCCCTCTGCCGGTCTTACATTATAACTTTATACACGTGCTACAATTTTTTTATCATTGCCATCTCAGCTAGAGTTTCTTCCCCCCCCCCCCACCCCCCATTCTCTTTACTCACCGCCGACAAAGTGTTTGACAAGTGTAATCAAAACTTTGCCTAAATGTCACGGTCTATAACACGGACAACAACGTCCTGTCCTCGTCTAGAATCGTGTCTGCGTTACTTAACTGTGATATTTAAACAAGGGTGGGTAAGTGCGTCACATTCCGGCCGGCTCTGTTGTCAC
>CAXITT010000113.1:4250-16698 GCA_964033795.1 Lymnaea stagnalis | reverse complement strand
CGTTGAGCCGTCTTCCGCTAGGCAGAGTAAAAGCGTCAATTATACATCGACGTTCATTTATTCATTGGACGTGAAGAAATATTTAACTTTCCTTTTTTTTAATTAAAAAAAAAAAAAAAAAAAAAAAAAAAAAAAAAAATAAAAATTTGTAAAAAAAATTTTAAAAAATTAAAAAAAAAAAAATAAAAAAAAAAAAAAAAAAAAAAAAAAAAAAAACAAATGTAAAATTGGTGAAATAAATTTTGTAGATTTTAAAATAAATAATTCAGTTACACAGAAGAGCGTCGTTTATCCTACCGGTCCGAATTACTTCAGAAAACCTAATTTTTCGGATAACCAAAGACTCCAACTGAAAGGTTGCGTTTAGAGAACGCTTTTAAAATACATTATATTTCTTTCCTTATTTATAAACATATGGTGCTTTATGTTACAGCGTTCTATGTACTGTAATTATTATCGGTATATCGGGGTCAGCTGATTGGTCTCGAAAACCAGCGGGGACTGCATTTTTTAAGGGGAAAGGAGGTCGTCTCCAAAAAAGTGGAGTGTATTTTGCGATATATATTGATAAACAAGTCGCTTGTTCAGTCTCTAGATCAGTCTCTAATAGAGACCGACCTAATTTCGGCTTCGTTTTCGGCGCCGAAAGTTGCCTTCTGATCACTTTTGAGATTATTTCGGTTTCGGCCGAAACAGAAAAGTTAACTTTCGGTTTAATTTCGGTTTCGGCCGACACAGAAAAGTTAACTTTCGGTTTCGGCCGAAAGTGATTGAGATTTTCGGCCATCTGGCCAAAAGTGACTAATGTTTTCGGTCATCTACCAGAATTCAGCCCGACTGTCTGGTCTGTCTCTAGGCCGACAATCCGATATTCACTATTGCTTGACGTCTTGCACACAGCTGCATGATGACCTGCTTGTTCTATATTCCCCCCCCCCCTAGGCAAATGTAAAGAGCTTTATGGTAGAAGCACTAATGAAATGGTAATGTTTATATCATTTTAGGCCGACAATCCGATATTCACTATTGCTTGTCGTCTTGCACACAGCTGCATGATGACCTGCTTGTTCTATATTCCCCCCCCCCCTAGGCAAATGTAAAGAGCTTTATGGTAGAAGCACTAATGAAATGGTAATGTTTATATCATTATCTTGGTTTAATTTTTTCAAAAATAAAATGTGGTACTCTAGGTTTATTAAGTTCCTTCATTTATGATAGTCACTTTGAGTTATCATGCTCACGCTCATCAATCTTGTCATAGGCAAAAAGGGAATACTATTGAATAATCCCAGGGAATGGTAATATTTACATTATTATTTTTGTTTTATTTAGCATATTTAAAAAAAAAAAAAAGTAATTAAGCAAACTTGGGCTTCTTCAATTCATTCATTTCTTGAAATTCATCATCGTCATGCCCATAAAGATTGTCATTGACGAAATAACACTTGCGTGTACATCTATCACGGGTGCGTATCAAAATTATGTAGTAGGCCTACTGCAGACCTAAAGCAAAGGGCGCTCAAAGGTCTATTTTGCATGAAGTTTGCCCCCCCCCCACCCCCACCCGGCCCTCTTCGTCCAAATATTCTCTTGGACATTTTAAAATAAATTTTAAAGAAAATTAAATTACTTTGAAATTAAAATGGTAAAAGCCAAAGTAATTCATTATAAAATTTATTTCCAAATAACCGGACTTTTGGATAATCGGCATTCTTCAAATCCACGCTCGACTTGTTTTCATCTAATTAATTTAATGAGGGTTGATTATGTTTAATAAACACGCTCGGACTTTTTATGCTTTGACAGTAGGATTAATCATCAATTAAAATGATTAAATTGCTTTATGTAGTTTATATATTGAAATGTATAGTGCGGTCAAATGAGACGGACGAGCAAATTAGACACATTTTATAAAAAAACATATTTTGTGTTTTAAAAATACATAAATATATAAAAATTTGTTTGATTTTTAAACATTTTATAATTGTTATTAAAACGGGGAGCATCTAAGGCATGTTTGAAACAGTGGAAGTCCCTAGCTTCTATTACGTGGGGCCTTTCGGGATGAGAACCCTTCTTTATCTCAAACCCCTGATTCCCCCCCCCCCCCCCCCCCCCGATGTGGACGCCCCCGTCTCCCAACCCCCCTCCCCCAGCTGTGGACCGCCCCCCCCCCTCATAGAACCGTGATCCTGAAACCGGAGATTTTTCTGAGACCCGAGCCGACCCGGGTTTCTGTGACTCTATGTACTTTGGTCTTGGACTCGGTCGTCGGGACCTCTACTTTGCCAGATGGTCCTGACGAACTATCGATTTTTGCAACCTGGCAAGTCCTGGGAATAGCAAACGAACTGATCCACAGTTTTTAAAGCGGTCTTTTAATTTAATCCTGACTCGTCAAAAATAGTATTAATTTTAGGAATAAACATGATTTTAACAATATATATATATATTATTATTTCCAAAATTAGTGTATTGCATTTTATATTCGAACTGAATTGCTTTGTAAAAGTAGCTGCACGGGTCTAAGACCTGACCAGATGGCATGGTGGCCTGACTAACTTGACACTAAGAAGATAATTAAAACAACTGTCCTTATCGGCAACTGTAAGCTTGGGCTGTTGCTTCCTTTAAGACAAAGACTTCCTAACTGCCGGGGTCTGGGGCCGTCAGTGCCTCGACACGTGAATGAAGTAAAACAGAAAGGAATGTCGGACGTTTAATGAATTTAAATTTAATTTATATTTTTAGGTTGGATATATACATTTATATGTAAATTTAATTTATATTTTTGTCATTTATTTTGAGTTATTTATTGTTGTTGCTGTTGTACGGCTGAAGGCATTTGCGGACACGCCGGCATTTGTATTCTGTGTAGCCATTGTTAAAAGCTTTACCTATAATGTTTCATTTACAAAACTTGTGTCTCATTATTCTTCCTTCTTATTCTTTTCTTTCATTTTTAGGTAAGATATATATATATAAATATATATTTAAAAGAAAAGAATAAGCATTTGCGACATTACATCTCCATGAAAGACATTAGGACAACAGGACCAAAGAGACATCTTAAAATACTGCTATAGATGATTTACCACTATCTGTGACAAAAGTAGGGTGCCTGGATGTTAGGAAGCACCCCACCCCACACACACAAAGGGCTGGCCACATCTGGGAGGTGTATCCGTGGAGTTGGTGGCTGTCTACGTAAGCGATTTTACCGGAAGCACCCACGAACTTTATTTCGAATTATTATTTGTATAATTATTCGTCTTTAAAGGCCCTACACTACGAGTTATACTTTTACCCAACACAGAATACATTACGCATAAATTATGACACGGCCACGTCATTAACACGTGACTATGACTTTCGCAACACAAGAATAAGTTATTACATTATTTGGTTAAAATATTTCTATTTGCTGTAACTATTTGTCTTGTAATGAAAGAGCCTGGGGATGGGGGGGGGGCAAAAAAAAGTGTGGTTTTGGGGGGGGGGGGCTTACTTTATCTTTTCTTTCATTCACATTTTGTTCGACAGGTTCGAGTTAAAATGTCTGATTGTTGTTGAGCATAATATCTAGAACATTGTTCTAGTATCAACTTTAAGTAGCCTTCGTAAATGAACATTTTAGCGGCTCCCCCATTCCTTGTTAGCAGGGTGTAGGGTTGAGGGGGGGGGGTCCCCCACAGACAAAGTTTTCGTTCAAAATGAACCGCCCATCAATATTACAGGGAATTTTAAAAAAAAGTTCAAAAACATTTTGACCCAATAAATGCCACGCACGTGCAAGTACGCGCATATTTTCAAGAAATTTGAACGACTAAATAGCACCCACCCACCCCGCCCCAGCCTCGCACCCCAAGCTACACCATCAGCGCCCCCACTCTCAACCCACCTGTTTTAATAACTTAAATTTGAAATTTCCGAGATTTTCACTGGTTGGCGAATATTCAACACTGCCTGCCAACGAGCCCCCCCCCCAACCCCTTTTTTCTTCACTTACCCACCTCGCTAGCCTACCTCGTACTCGGTCGTGGGTGAGCAGATGGTCGCACGCGCGGCCACCACTTTGCCCCTGCTCCTTGCGTTTCCCCCTTCACATAAACCTTTGTCATTGCCAACCACACTCACCCCTACCCTTACCATTCTTTGAGCCGCCCCGGCTCGTGTAAAAACCGAACAGATGCGCCTTCGCCGCTGCGCCCAACACCCCCCCCCCCCACCCCCCCCCCCCACCCCGCCCCCCCCCCCTTCCCTGAGTGGGATTTGAAAATGTCTCAAAAAATTCCTTACGTCACAAGTTGAGCAAGTCAACAATGTCGCATTCCTTACGTAGCAGCTCAACAATGTCACATTCCTTACGTAGTAACTCAACAATGTCACATTCCTTACGTAGCAAGTCAACAATATCACATTCATTGCGTGTAAACTCAACAATGTCACATTCCTTACATAGCAAGTCAACAATGTCACATTCCTTGCGTGGCAACTCAACAATGTCACATTCCTTACGTAGAAAGTCAACAATGTCACATTCCTTACGTAGCAAGTCAACAATGTCACGTTCCTTACGTAGCAAGTCAACAATGTCACATTCCTTACGTAGCAAGTCAACAATGTCACATTCCTTACGTAGCAAGTCAACAGTGTCACATTCATTACGTCACAAGTTAAGCAAGTCAACGGTGTTATTTTCGTACATTGGTTCTAAAATATAAGTAGGCATTTGTAATTTTATTCCGTGCGTTGTTCAAATATGGACTATATATTTCAAACATTTCTCAGTTCTTTCACTTACGAAGGTCCACATTTTCTTATCTTATTCATTCAGCCACCTGAACATTTGTTCAACCTCGTATATACAATATTGTCTTGCGATACACTTGAAATAAGAATTTGAGACCGAGCACGGGAGGAGTTGGAAACAATTTAAGACTCCAACTCCTGGTCTACGACTCCTGATCTATACGACTCCACTTTTTGACGCATTCCAAGTCATTTTTTGAAGAAAATCGCTCAAAATTTGAAATGGCTTTAAAATAGAATTAAAGTGACAATTTACTTTTGAATTAAAATTGAATACCATGCCATTTTAAAAAAGTTCAAATTAAAACCCAGAACATTTCAAATCGTTTTGTTGCTATGGGTGTCAAAAGATAAACAATTAAATATGGTAACAACATAGAGAGCTCTCATTTCTGTGGGACATTCCTTTGGGGAAAAAATATGATGGGGATATTTGTTTTATTTATTTATGCCTGAATATCAGATGTCCTCGATAATTTTCTAAATGAATAACTGAATAACTTAAATTAATTTGTTTTAGACTTTAACTCTCCGGGTCGAGTGAGGTATGTTTGGCTCAGTGATTTTTTTCCCAGGCAGCTCTCGGGGCGCGGGGGGGGGGGGGGGCAGACGGGCCCCCCCCGGGACAAGCCATACTCGGCGAAAAATGTGTACAAAATTAAGCGAATATATAATTTATTTTAAAACCATACATTGTCATTTTTTAAACTGTTTTTGTGCAGTATTCGAATCCAAATACCCGATTATTTTCCAAAAATAGGCCGAACCCTGTTTTAAGCAGCGCCTCTCCTTCCCGTTGTTCACCGATATCGATATTTTCTTATTTATTATTGTTTGCTACCAGTGTTTATCTCAGGAATCTCGGGGGAGAGGCAAGTCAGCTGCCCACCCACCTCCACTCCCCCTGGGGGGGGGGGTGTTATAATACAATGCAAAAAATTTACTTTAAAATGTTATTTTTTAAAAATTGAAATTATCATTGTATTAACATTTTTTTAAAAAGAGTTGTAAATGTTGGTCTACCTTTAACCAATGAAAATTAGAGATATTATGGAACCAATGAAAAATCGCTATACTCGAAAACTATTTGATGTTGTTGACATATTTTTATACCGATACATATATATATATACATTTATATATATATATATAACTATATATATATACATATATATATATTTATTTAAATTATATCTTTTTGTGTGCATAATAAAAAACTTACATTATTGGAAAATTGCGGACTATTGGCCTAACAACAATACTGACTTAATTTAACTAACTTTCCGTCGCTATGCAGGCTTATATCTTGTCTTTTTAAAAATTTCTTTACAATATAAGATTATCAACGTTTAAATTAGGGCAGGGTGTAAATTGTATAGCTTTAAGCATACTTATTAATATACTTTTTGTCATTTATAATCAATTTATAAAAGTACCGGTTTTAACAGTTCTTCTTCATTCAGACCTTTTCAGCAAAAAAGTATTTTTTCCTCCTTTTGCATCTGGTATAACATATCTTATCTTGTAAATATTTTTTAAGCTAATTAGTATACTTGCTTTGTACTGTATGGACATATATATATATATATATATATATATATATATATTTATATATATATATATATATATATTAAAATTTATTTATTAATAAAAGAGTTTAATGTAAAAAAAAAAAAAAAAAAAAAAAAAAAAAAAAAACAATCTGAAAAGGTCATTTTAGTATAAAGACAACACACTCAAGGGGCACCTACATTCTGTTGCCCCGCCGATTAAGTGCAGAAGGATACACAACTATATTTAGGTAGGCGTCAAAAAGCATCACTGCATTTTAAATTTTTCAAGTGGGAAGGGCTCAATGACACCTCCTCTTTAGAACCCGCCCCCCCCACCCCCTTGCGCATTCACCCGGAAGCCCTCGATTGCTGCTTCCTCCTCCGCCATGCCGATCAATGTAACAGTACCGGGGCAAAAACTATGTTGGGGGGCCAAAAGAATACCGGTACCCCGGGGCACGCCACAATGGGAGTGAATTTCCGGTAATGTATAGCACCGGGTGCCAAAATGCCTAATTTGCACGCTATATAGGACTCGAACTCGAGGGCTAAAGTTTAGCTGGGGGGCGGGGGTCCTAAAACATACAGTCAACTGTAACTATGATTAACTGAGTTTATGTTGGGTAGAGGAGTTGCAGTTATAGCTGATCCTGGTCGCCCAGGGGCGTGGCCAGGATAAGTGCCAACTTTGGCAAGCCAAAATTTTGTCCTGATTTATTTTCGAGACCCATATTATAACATTCTCTTCTGAGTCAACTTTCATTTGCCCTGTGAATATCTTACAGATTTGCTTTAACTTTAAACGGCTATTTCAATACACATTTTTTCGTTTATTAATTCATCTGATCGATATTTCTCATTTTTTAAAAAAAAAATTATTAACTAACAATTCCGTTTTTTGAAGAAAATAATGGCTGCCTGTGCACGCGTCAAGTGCGCATGCCTGGTCAAAACGTTTAGAACTTCCGCTCTAATTTCCTTCTCTTAACGAGTGGAGAGTTCCAACCACCGTCGACGGATACCCTTTGTCTGGCACGTCTTCACTTCAATGACTCCTTGCCCATCTCCTCCCTCAAACTCAGACACTCTCGGAGACACCACTTTCGTATTTTTAGCCCCCCCCCCTTTTTTTTTTAAAGCCTCCCCATCATTTTCTTTCTTAGAATGAGAAGCTCCCATTTTATGAATCATTCCCTTGAACAGATTCCTAGAACAAAGACGCACCCCATCAATCACCACGGTGCATCTTTGGCCTTCATCTCTATTGTCAACTGTCCAGTTCAAGGGGGCCTCCTGTGGTGGACAATGAATGTTGAACACTGATCACTTTGTCAACCTGAAGCTGTTGTACCGCTTTCTTAGTATACTCACCATGCCTGAAGCTGTTGTACCGCTGGCTTAATATACCAACCATGCCTGAAGCTGTTGTACCGCTGGGTTAGTATACCCACCATGCCTGAAGCTGTTGTACCGCTGGCTTAGTATACCCACCATGCCTGAAGCTGTTGTACCGCTGGCTTAGTATACCCACCATGCCTGAAGCTGTTGTACCGCTGGCTTAGTATACTCACCATGCCTGAAGCTGTTGTACCGCTGGCTTAGCATACCCACCATGCTTATTCATATTCCTATGTTAAACTATTGCACTAATGGATTCGGTGATAACTCAATAACTGAGTGGCAAGCGAAATAGGTGCTCCCCCCCCCCCCCACTGTTGATAGTTAGTTGCCCACGTCAAACTACTTTCCCATTTGTCTATGAAATGACAACCCCCCCCCCCACCACCCATTTCTTCCTAGTTCCAACCCATCAGTTTAAACCTTTAATTTTAATCTAACGACACATGTACTTCTCACTAAGTGAACACAACAAACTTGAAAGAACTCACACGTTTAAGACAAATCATCTCTTTTTATTATTCATACATGTCTAAAAATGTTCAGCTTTAACTTGAACAACACAAACTTAGGAAACAAATAGTTTATTATCAAAGAAATAAAAAAAAAATTTTTTTGGGGGGTGTCTTAATTATTTATAAGTGCAGCCAAGCAGCATTTAAATGTTTTGGGGTCCTAAACCCCAGTTTCGGGGTCCTAGACCCCATATAACAATTACATGCAAAAGATAAAACTATAGTCTTGAACTTGAACTATTTTATAGTTCTTTGACTCCACGAAATAGTCAAATAAACTAAATCTATAAATTTCTTTACGTTATTTCCACTGAGAAATAAATATGTATATGTGCAAACAGTTCATTTTGACGTGTTGAATGCAGACTAAAAAATGTTTGATCTAAACATTGTCTCACTGCTTAAAAGAATTAAACCTAACCATAACAATGTCAAGAAACAGACATGAGGACAAAATGTATATGGGACAACGTGGTGATGGGGAGTAGTGGGCTCCAAGACCAGCTGTGGGGGTCTAGGTGTGACCGAACACTAGAGCCTTCAGCCGGGTAGTGGCGACCTCTCTTGTCAGTCAGGTGACCTCTGCGATAAGTGACCAATGGTGAGGAGGACTATGTACAATGAAGTGACTGGACCTGCCGACACACAAAATGATCAGGTTAGAAATATCATAAACATCAGTCGATAATTGGGCGGCTTAGGGCAAACAAAGCAGCGGTTCTCAACCTTCCTAATGCCGCGACCCTCGGGTAGTGGTGACACCGCCTACCATAAAACTATTTTCGTTGCTACTTCATAAATATGTGTTTTCCGATGGTCTTAGGGGACCCCTGTGTAAGGGTCGTTCGACTCCAAAAGGAATTGCGACCCACAGGTTTAGAATCGCTAAATTTACATTAAAGCATAATAATATGACAATAACAAGAAACAACAAATAAAAATATATGCATTCAAATATTCTAATCAAAAACTGTAATTATATCTGTATTAGTTTGGAAACATAAACGAGGAGTAATAAGTGGAGCAGAAACGTTCTTGTAATTGTCCTGGCTTCACCCCCAGCATATCTTAATCCACCATTTATTAGGCATTAAGGTCCGATTCCTGGATGGGAAAACACTGAGGAAAGGTACAAAGCGGTGGTAGTAGGTGAACTATAAGCCGAACATGATCTGTTTGGCGAGATCAAGCCGAGTCTACAGGCCTATGTGGCCATGAGGTCCAAACAATAGGCATACCTGCATTGAACGTCATTTAAATCCCGCAGACCTGGTTATTTTATCTATCGCTATAAGCCGCAGGGTGAAATGTGTTTCTGTTCTAGTTCCAGTGTCTCCATACAAATCAACGTGTGTCTGATACATTTAGTCATAATTAATTAATAATATTAATAATAAACGCAGGATTTTTTTTAAAGTAAAAAAATAGAGCCACATTTACAAGTTCAAAATTTAGCACGTGCTTGTATATTTCTGTTTGTTGGGATCTCCTTGGACCTTGAACCCAGTAAAGCACTAGGACTTAACAGTCATGAGAAGAGGATTAGCTCCAGTTCAAAAGAAACATTCCAACAAAGAGATCATTCTATTGCGGCTAGCAATAAAACTCACCTTCAAGCAGACGGCCGATAGGACTCTATTTGTAAACAAAGTTGAATCTGGAAAGAAATTGAAAAACATATCTTTTGAAAACTTTTCAGACAACAAATAATAATTTTAAAAAAAGACACCAAGTATATATACCGGTATAATTATATATAGATCTATATTACATATAGCTTAATTTTTCAGACAAGAGGTATATATACATATATGACTTAACTAAATTTTCAGACAAGAAGTATACAATATAAATTTCTCTCAACCATCCACCTCTATGTCTCTCAACCATCCATCCTCATGTCTCTCAATCATCCACCTCTATGTCTCTCAACCATCCACCTCTATGTCTCTCAACCATCCACCTGTATGTCTCTCAACCATCCACCTGTATGTCTCTCAACCATCCACCTGTATGTCTCTCAGCCATCCACCCCTATGTCTCTCAACCATCCACACCTCTGTCTCTCAACCATCCACACCTCTGTCTCTCAACCATCCACCCCTATATCTCTCAACCATCCACCCTATGTCTCTCAACCATCCACACCTCTGTCTCTCAACCATCCACCTCTATGTCTCTCAAACATCCACCCCTATGTCTCTCAACCATCCACCCCTATGTCTCTCAACCATCCACCCCTATGTCTCTCAACCATCCACCCCTATGTCTCTCAACCATCCACCTCTATGTCTCTCAACCATCCACCTCTAGGTCTCTCAACCATCCACCCCTATGTCTCTCAACCATCCACCTCTAGGTCTCTCAACCATCCACCCCTATGTCTCTCAACCATCCACCTCTATGTCTCTCAACCATACACCCCTATGTCTCTCAACCATCCACCTCTATGTCTCTCAACCATACACCCCTATGTCTCTCAACCATCCACCCATATGCCTCTAGAAATCCACCTCTATGTCTCTCAACCATCCACCCATATGCCTCTAGAAATCCACCTCTATGTCTCTCAACCATCCACCCATATGCCTCTAGAAATCCACCTCTATGTCTCTCAACCATTCACCTCTATGTCTCTCAACCATAAACCCCCGTCTTAATGATGTGATAATTTTTAAAAAATAATTTTAAGCAGAGCAACCACAACACAAAAAGGGGGGGGGGGTTGAGGGTTGAGAGAAACTTTGACGTAATGCATGACAACAAACAAGTGTTGTGAAATTTAACTCAATCCGACACGAGAAGAAGAAGTATCGGCGTAAAGCCTACCATTAAATCAACAGCCCAAACTATCGCTACACTTGTCAACGCTGGAACTCAAATAAACCTGACCCCCGCGGGTCAAAATCCCGACACGGCCAAAACCCTCGAATCCGACCAGACCACGACGATGTCAATGTTTGCACGGCTGGTGAGAGTGACAATACTAAACGACAACAAAAGAAAACATGCAGGCTAAAAGCTCGCGAGGTCACATGGGTCACGCGCACGTGCACAAAGCGCTCCTTCCAATGTCCAGTGACCTGTCCACATGCATCGAGTGAGCAGACTGGGCCAGAAGGCAGAGTATGACAATAGACCAGAACTTTGACCCCTTCCCACCCCTACCCCTTACTCATCTACACTCCTGCCTTGGGCACTTCGGGGCAAGCGGAGACTATAATGGCTTTTGAATGGCTCCTGCTTCGGTTCTGCTTGTGGGTGGAGAGGAGTCTGTGGCAATTAATGAATAAACCTGGCAATGTTTAATGGCGTCTAATCTATGGTCCTGGGTGCTGACAGATTGAGGGAAGGCGGAATGGACAATAGGAGTATGCTCAACTCCGACTCCGGGACTATGATTTTTTGCAAAATTTAATCTTTTTTTAAAAGGATGAATTTTACTGTGTAAAATGATTTTGTTATAAGCATTGGTATGATAATAAAAATTTAAAAAATCAGTGGTGCCATTGAAAAAAAAAGGGGGGGGGGTTAAAGGTCACATTACAACATGACAACTGGGACTATGATTTTTTGCAAAATTTAATCTTTTTTAAAAAGGATGAATTTTATTGTGTAAAATGATTTTGTTATAAGCATTGGTATGATAATAAAAATTTAAAAAATCAGTGGTTCCATTGAAAAAAAAAAAGGGGGGGGGGTTAAAGGTCACATTACAACATGACAACTCAGTCGTGATATCTGACGGACATGAAATGATCACGGGTTATACAGCAAAATAACGATACCGGTGGAAAATACTTGAACTACTCAACACAAATGTGTTGTGCTGCCCAAACATCGGTTTGTTGTAATATAGTCAATGATTAAGTAACAATGTTATGTTCTACCCGTGGCCTTGCCTCAGTTTATGGGATGCCACGGCCAGTGCTGCCACACGTCTTGTCCTCTACTTCTTCTTCTTCTATATCTTAAGGGCCCACGATCAATTTATTGATCATTTTGGCTCCTATGCATGTAGATTATATGTATGTATATATATATATATATATATATATATATCCGTTATTTTTTTAATTTTATTTAAGTATTTTTTTTAAAAATTGTTCAATGGGAACTTCTTTAAAAAAAAAAGCCAAAAAAAAAAAAAAAAAAATTAAAAATAATTTA
>CAXITT010000112.1:1464187-1506581 GCA_964033795.1 Lymnaea stagnalis | reverse complement strand
AAGAGTGGGCTGATAAAGAGTAGGCTGATAAAGAGTAGGCTGATAAAGAGTGGGCTGATAAAGAGTGGGCTGATAAAGAGTAGGCTGATAAAGAGTGGGCTGATAAAGAGTAGGCTGATAAAGAGTGGGCTGATAAAGAGTAGGCTGATAAAGAGTGGGCTGATAAAGAGTAGGCTGATAAAGAGTAGGCTGATAAAGAGTAGGCTGATAAAGAGTAGGCTGATAAAGAGTAGGCTGATAAAGAGTAGGCCTCTGATTGCACACAGATTTATTCATGCCTATTCTCACAGTGCGCATAACTTATAACATTACTTAGAACAAAGGGTAGGAAATAAATATTGCACATAACCAAAGTCTAAAATAATCACACTTTAGCTTAGCAGTTATATATACTGAGTTGATGTAAACTATCACAAAAAAAAAAAGAGGTGTTAAGTCATGAAAGTATCTTCTTACAGTTAAAACAAAACTTCTGCTAAATTTTAACCCACGAACTGTGGTTGGCCTTTTTAATCGGCTGATTTCCTCTTCCTGTACTGTGTTGGCCAATAAAAATTGCATTGAAAGAATAAGTTCCAGTCCAATATTTTACACTAAATAAAACTACTTCCTTTTAATAATAAATACAATTCTGTTTTTCACTCTTGTGTCCTTTTTTTTTAAATTTTGAGATATTTTTTACTTTACATGATCTTTATTTCTTTATATAAGCAAATTGGTGTAAGTAGATTTTCTTGAAATGGACGGGGCCATAGCTGGACCATCTGGCTACTTACAAAATAAATCAGTCAAGATTTTTTTTGATAATTCTTTTTTAAACTTTTTAGTTAATGACTTAAGTGATTTGGAAGCTGATCTACCACACACAAAGACAATGATAATTCAGAGTATTTTTCTAATGGGTCAGAAATTGAAAGTTCTGATGATTCAGACCTAGGCTTAAAACAAGTAGGACTCATTCAAAACTATGTTGCAGATGATTTTGTACCAACAAAAAAAACTTTTATTTTGTACTTTATGGTTTCTTATATTTCATTTAACAAATTAAAGATTCACATAGCAGCTTTTTAAATTTCTTGCTATTTAGTAATGTTTATATTGTTTATGTCGTTCTTGGTTGCTTGAATGTAATTCTAGGTATCAGTAGAATTTTTTAATTCTATTAATAACTAAAACATATACAAATAATACATTTTCTGAAAGATAAATAAAGCTGCTATCATATTATATAAACATTATATTAATATTGCTATCATATTATATAAACATTATATTAATATTGCTATCATATTATATAAACATTATTTTAATACGCCTTTTAAAAATTGCAGTTTGGGGTACTTGAAAATAAAATGTTTCATTATTTTCTTTATTTTTGGCCACTCCAAGGTGAAGGTAATGCTCACATAGTATAAAATAGCATTAACAAAATAGCCAATAGGATTTCCCACTCACTCTAATTTCAACAAATAGATACTTTATGGGTCTAGCTATAGAATTAACATGTGAAAGATCACTTTTTCCAAAGGCACCCAAAAGCTCTAAATTGCCTGCACAGTACAGAACAGTAACCAACACAGTTCCTGGGTTCAAAACATCTAGATTTTCATTTAAATTTTGTTGCATGAACAGTTAAAAATTTACGGGAATCAATAACCCTGTTGAATTCAAATGTAACTGATCATTTACAACTTAGAAAACAACTACCAGCTACAAAAAGATGAGATGATAAAGGTGTGAGTCTATAAGGCTGTTTCCTGAAATGTTCAACTGTTTGGTGTGAGTCTATAGGCTGTTTCCTGAAATGTTCAACTGTTTGGTGTGAGTCTACAAGGCTATTTCCTGAAATGTCCAACTGTTTGGTGTGAGTCTACAAGGCTATTTCCTGAAATGTTAAAATGTTTGCATCCTGGGAGGTGAAGACTCTCAAGAGATTGAATGTGTCAAACACTGAAAGAGTTTTTTTAATGAATTAAATTACTCTCTTGAACATAGTATTGCTGCGAGCAGATTCAAATCTTAACATTGCAGAAAATTGGAATGCAGTCCAGACTGACTTCCAAAAACCTCTAAATCAGTTGTGAGTAGTGAGATCATCAGCCCGGTACCAGGTAATATAGCATGCCTCAATAAGGAGAGTCAGTTTCAGCTGTGATATTTGGGTGGAGTTCATTAAATGTGTACCAAATATGGGAGGTCAATTTTTAGGTTAAGAAGTTAGGATGGCCGGCAAAGGATGTATAAATATAATAATTTAGACATCAATATGGATAGTGTATCCATGCTTGACATCATTGCCTACAAGATGGGACAGGCTGACGATATCTAAGCCACGACCAAAAAATTACCAACACCCTCATATCACTCCAGATTGTGTATTTTTAAATAAGACAATACAGCAATTTTAAAATGGCAATAATCTTAAGATCTGTCATTAACCATGTTAAAACACTATGGTCACTAAGGATTGGTCAAGTCCAATGTTAAGACCTGTAGAGAAGTCTCTGGTAATGTGGATAGATCTCAGTGTCTGGAATGTGAAGGTAAAACTCTATAGCCACCAGGCACTCAATCTCATACTGTAAAAGTTCTTTTCTGTTGACTCGGAAATCATCAACCACTTGCTGTTAGGAAAGGAAATCAAAAATATTTTTTTTTAAAATATGTGAAGGATGTTGCAGTTTAACATAAGATAAGATAATATCTGATAATATAATTTAGGGCTGAAACCTTTAAATTTTTTATTTTTTTTTTAAAAATGGATAAGTGTTTTCTTATATTATACAAGCATTTTCAACCGATTCAATGCATAACACAGGCAGTAACCATTCGGGTTAAGTTAACAATTTAAAATCAGTACATTATTAACGTGAGACTTTTTACAAGTACTTTTTAACCAAAAAAAAAAAAAACCAGCCAATCCTTATTTTTTTTTTAAAAATGGATAAATGTTTTCTTATATTATACAAGCATTTTCAAACGATTCAATGCATAACACAGGCAGTAACCATTCGGGTTAAGTTAACAATTTAAAATCAGTACATTATTAACGTGAGACTTTTTACAAGTACTTTTTAACCAAAAAAAAAAAAAACCAGCCAATCCTTTATTGTGACACATCACTTCTAAAATTCCACTATTAAATTTAAAAGAAATTATTTGAGAATGTGAAAAGTTGTGCCGAAATTCTGATGTATTTTTACATCTTAAAGGAAAAGACACAAATTCTTAACCTTGGGGAGTTAAATAAACTAATCAAGAAGGGTAGTAACATCACACAAACTAAATGTCTTTAAATTGAGCAGCGATTTGAAGAAAAATGTTGTTGTAAAACTAAAAAGATTTTGGATGATACATCCCACCCCCTTTGACCCTTTTGTTACTGATGACATAGAGCACGAAATCACGATCACCCACTTTCAATTACCAAGGACGTCACATTGTCGCCATAACAAAGAGGCAAAGAACTTTTCTGAAATACCAAGGGCATCACATCGACGTCATATTTCAATGCTATATATTTCTTTATTCGTTAATCTATAGAGAAGTTAACAAGCGACTCGGATAGAAAAATGATGAAAGTTTCTTCTTTTGTTTAGTTTTTATTGCTGAGTCTGCAAAAATCAATGCCCAAAAACCAGCAGTAATAAAAGGGTTAACACAGATGGCTAAGATCAGCTCAACGAGGGTGAATTCTTTCCCTTAAAATTAGGACCAAAAGATATACAAAAATTCTGTTCCCCAATCTGTACGAATTTACCAGCATGCTCCCCCCCCCCCCCCCCCCCCCTACACAGATGGCTAAGATCAGCTCAACGAGGGTGAATTCTTTCCCTTAAAATTAGGACCAAAAGATATACAAAAATTCTGTTCCCCAATCTGTACGAATTTACCAGCATGCTCCCCCCCCCCCCCATCCCACGCATTTACCAAATCTGATTGGTCACTGAGTAACTCATTATTATCACTATTCCAAACCTCTTCTTACTTAAAAAGGTTCATTGACTTCGTTGTCTAGGGGTTTAATTATATACACTTCACAACTATAATTCTTATATTAAATATCTTTATTAACGAACTAATTCTTCAACTTCCATTACTGTACTCAAAGAACAACACTCTACCATCAAACTACATCATATCCCTTTTCACACAATACGTCACAAGATACTAAGAATAATAGATAAAACAACACACATAATCTCACACCGACACGCAATCACACTATACATTCAAGTCCCTAACAATCACTAAAGGAATTCATTGATGGCTGATTCCTACACTAGATAAATACTTTAGATGTCTTGTGTTTAAATTGTTACAAATGTACTTTGTTGTCACAATGTCATAAAAAAAACATTTCCATCTATTTGGATCAATAAAGAATTTATTCTAGTCTTAAAGGAAATGCATGTAAAACAAAATTTAAATTAACCATTGAAATATTAGACTTTTATAAAGTACAAAGTGCCCAATCTGAACATCTTTTATAACCCTGCTTTTAAGGTCAGAGTTCAAAATTTGTGATGTAAATTTGTTATTTATCACTGACACAGAAAAAGTACAGTTTCTGGTGCTTTTAATATATTATTTAAATTTAATTGTTAAACAGTGAGCCAAAGGTACACTGAAGTCAAAAAGTAGTTCTTTTCAGTCCAAACAAAACTTAAAAATTCTCTCAAAGGACAGGAGGTCAATAGCTTGTGTACAAAAATATGAAATAATCGAATTTTTAAAGGCCCTATGTAATCTTTAATTTAAAAGGTGTAGTAGCTACAATTAACCAATTTTTTAAACCATTCAAATGTTTTTGATTTGTTTTACATTAAAATTTCATTTAAATTTTAAAAGTATATATTGTCCTTCTGGCCTGGTCTGGATTTAATCAAATCTTTTGGACTGTTCTTTTCAGTTTTATCAATAATGTTTAGAAGCATAAACCAGAATAACAAAGAAAATAAAGATATTCTATAAAAATTCAGGCTTTGTGATTTTAAAAAATTTAATTTTCACAGACAAATGACTTCTTAATAAAATGTGAATAAAATTAATAAATTATAAAATTACTTACTTCGATAAGTTTTGTAAGTGTTGGTCCCTTGACATCATTGAGTTTGCAAGACAAGAGAAGACAAGCACCTGCACACAGCTTACGATTCTGTTTGGTTATCAGTTGCTGTAAGAAAGGACACTTTAAAGTGTGGTGAAAGAAAATATTCTTTAAGCTAAGGGATTGCTTTTTATATAAAATGAAACGTTATATTTGGACAGTTCTGCTGGATAGTGGTATTTTGCCTCTAATAGAGATACCATTTCTACTTTTTTTTAAAAAAAGGTTTTTTTTATGTGCAGGGCAAATAATTTATTTGGTGGGCTGCATGATAATTTGATATGAATCTAGAGTTCTAGTTTCACATATGTTATTGAAGACGACCTTAAAAAATTCACTTGAGTAAAAAAATAATCAATGAAACAAATTTTTAATTTGCTGTGATGAGTACTTGAGAGTGGTATAGCCTGTGATTTTAAATTTCCAGGGGCTTTTAACTCTTTACATTCCTTGAATTTTGCATGTTTTTCATGAGATTTCTAGTGACCTTTTAAAAAGGAGTCAATAACTTTTAGAATCCTTGTCCAAAATGCATTATGTTTTATATATTATTGTGGGGAAATGCATGAGGTTTCTAAAAATATTTGTTTTCAAACAAATAGTTTCAATACTTAGAAGTTGTGAAGAAATAATGCAATTTGTTTTTAATGAAAATGTGTAAAAAAAAAAATTGGTGATCACATGCAAAGAATGAAAAAAACAAACCACATGAAATTATTTAATAAAATCTGTTTATTTAGAAAGCAAATTCATTTTCTTATATCATATGCATGATTTAGAACATTTCACAACAATTTTACCAAAATATAAATTAATTTGTAAAATGTGTCAAAAAGGGGAAATAATTTTTAAAAAATAAAAATCACCCCACCCCTCCAAGTATTCACAAAAATTACAGGTTATTATTATTTTACCTTTTAAAAATTACTTCAAGATTTTTAAAAATAATAGAGATTCTAAACTTCATTGTACTGTTAGTCAGAAAATTTTTGTTTTTTTAACAAAGATAAATTTACCATGCGCTATATTTGATTTATAATTTTATTTTCTTAGCATTCCTAATTTATAGCACTAGCACACTGACAATTGCTTTTAAAATCTATGCAATCAGGAATTATTGCATTTAGATTGTATTTGGTGTTATTTACATTTGCAGCACTTGGAACTGCATCACTTTTAGTAAATCATCAAATGCTAAAATAATTTCCTCGGTGAAGTCAGTTAGAATAAAATGTCAGGTAGCTTCAGTTCATCTATATCATAGTTTTCTTTTGAACAATCCTGAAGAGATTATAGCTGGCATTATCAACAAAATGGAAAAAGTGATTAGTCCACTGCTGTTCTCTTTACTTACAATGATATATTCATTAAACTGGTCAACACCACACAGGTCACAGGAATGTATAGTATGATTTCAAAATCTGATTTGACAATATTTGGTTTTCTCCCCAATAATTGCCTAGAAAGACACAAATCAGTTTTGGTTTTGTTCACAAAAGAAAATCCATTTGCTGTCGTATTATTTGAAATAAGTGAGGCTTGTCTAATTTTCTCTCCACTAAACATAGTATAAATTATATTATCTCTTATCCATCACATCATATCACATTGCTTTGGTTTTTATCTTTATTTACTTCTGATAAAGTCTGACAAGTTCACTTTGCACAGTTTGTCCTCATTGTCTGTTTCAACTTTGAAGAATGTCTTATTTGAAAAAATCTGTTTTTGGGAATAGAGCATGAGCCCACAATTGATGGTATTTGGTAGTAGTGAAACATTGTTGCGGTTGACGAGTATTTTTGTACACTGAGGACTTGTACAGTTGACATGCACATTAGTAGTCCTAGAAATGTGTAAAAGTGGTATGTTGTTGAGATATATACAAACCACAGTTGATGGAAGGTTTAGAAGGTCCCATGGTAGGTGAATAGGTTTATTTTACAAATGTTTCAACCATATTCAGCGTGAAACATATCTTGAAAATCCTTAGACAGATTGTTGTCATGTTATGATGACATTTCTTCCCACACGTCAGCGTGGCTTTCTGGCTGGGGGAAACTTAGGAGTGGGAACCAGTGGGTCATCATCTCCAAGCCTAGCCTGTGAATGTAAAAGAAGAACTAATATTATAGACCTATATGATGCAACTATTCGGGATGCAATGAATATGAAATATATACTTACTTACATTTCCAGTTTTTAATATTTCTGTCTAAAAACCGTTATTACAAAAAAAATTAGTGTCAGATAATTAATTTTTTTATATCACACATCGATGTCAAATTTCAATGTCTTTAGGATGAAATATATCATAATAATCAGTGCCGATTGCATTGTTAACATTCCTTAGCAACAGTTTCTAAGCATAACGTCTTCTAAAATTATTTATGTAATAAAATATTCGCAAATTATACAATGATTTTATTTGCGTAGATTCATTTTTAAAATGGGTAGTAAATACTTCAATTATGATTAAAAATACAATTTAAAACGATAAAATAAAAATGAAAGTAAAAAATCTTTTAAAAATATAGAATGACGAAACACTCAATTACTAACCTTCTAGTTTTAGTGACTATAATGGGCTTTTAAGGCAGATTCTCATCAAAATCTGAATAAAAGTCACTAGATTCAGGTTCCCAACTATCTTGCCCAGATGTTTCAGATAAAATTTGATCAATATTTTCGTCACTAATTTCATTATTTAAAATTTTGGTCTGCCGAGTCGACTAGCGTCTTGCACAAATTTTCCCAAAATGGCGAGTAACGCTTCGGCATGTCATGTGAACCTCGAACTCGCAAAAAAAATCAATTATTATTTAAAATCTTTAAATATTATTTTTTAATATATTTTTCTTCCAAATGTATAATAAAATAGGTATAGAACACTTTAAAAATAAAAAAAAAAAATTTTATTAGCGAAAATAACCAACGTATATAGTTGTACGCTCTCTATACAAGAGGAATGAAAAGAGTTAAATATAATCATGTAAAATTTCTACATTAAACAAAAAAATTAATCCTGTTCCTGGAAGGTTTTGTGGGCTGTATTAAGTTTTAGCTGGCCACATGTTTGCCACGGGCCGTTTGTTGCCTACCCCTGTGTCTAATGGGTAGTTTGAGTTGAATAAATGCAACAAATATTTGCCTTGCTAATAAAATGTTAGGAAAGTGTTTTGAGATACCTTTATTTATGTTTAATTATAATATTGAAAAATTGTTGAGGACAACAAGAGGAATGGTACAAAGCAATTTACCTTTAAAATAATTTTTTCAAAAAAGACATAAGCTTGAGCAACTGTCCACAGGTCCACAGAACACTGCAGAAAATAGAAAAACAAACTTACATTCAATAAGATTAGTTGAAGAGGCAGCAATAAACAAATGCAGAAAAACTGATCATTGAAAAACTTAGTTAACTAAGTTCATAACTAACTTTTATGTTTACCTAAAAAAATAAAAAATACTCCACTGACTGCTCTGTTATATTTAATGATCTAAATATGTACATTGCTCAGAAAAGACATCCTCTCACTTTGTAAAATAATTTTTAATGAAGGAAAAGAGACATCTTAAATTATATAATCAAGTTACAGAAGCCTGCTTTTATTTTATAAGATACCCAGCTGAAGTGTTGTTAATAACATTAGCTTATTATAAAGTGTTAATAATTAAAGAACTTAGCACTGGAAAAAAAAATTAAATGGGAGAAGGAATGTCGAGTCTTTGATTTGAAACTGAAAATTTTGATTCCACAACCCCCAGTATTCTGAAATAAAAATTGCTTATATTTAAAATAACATGAGACCATTAAATTATTAGGCCTACTGTTGTTACTTTTATCATTCGCTGCAGGTTCCAGTGAACTTACCTTCACATGTGAAATCTGATAAAGCTCTCTTTTTAAACTGAAAGAAATGAAGAACAAACACTCTAAGCCTTTAAATTCACCTTTATTCATTTTACCTTTGTCTAAACATATAAATAAGCTCAATTGAATTTTTCCCCCTTTCCCCTCACTCACAGCCACATTAAAACAACTATACTATTTGGAATTTACCCACTTCATCAAAGTGGCCAATTTACAAACAAAAACAACATGTATAACAATAACTTTTCCATTTTTATGGCTTGAAACAAGCAAAGTTTGAACATGTTCACCAGAACCTAGCCATAACAAAGTTTGCGAAATGAAGGTCAGTTCTGGCATACTGTAATAATGTATTTTTTTATTTTACTCCCAGGACTTAGTCATGTACCGGTACAATTAAGACAGTCAAGCTTAGTTTGAATGAAGAGAGGCAAGATCAGTTCACTATATAAGCATACAGTATTCGCTTATATAATGTGAGCTGGACATTAGGACATAAGCTTACTGCCTTAGCTTAGATAATGTAAGCTGGACATTTGCGTACCTCCTCAGGAAAGATAATGTAAGCTGGAGATTAGGACATTAGCTTACTGTCTTAGCTTAGATCATGTAAGCTGGACATTAGGACACTAGATTACCTCCTTAGCATAGATTATATAAGTGGACTTTAGCTTACCTCCTTAGCTTAGATAATGTTAGCTGGACATTAGGAAAACGAACACGAAACTTTTCATTGAGTTCTTTCTTCAACATAGAAGGTTTGACATAATCAATAATTGAAGTCTGAAATGTTCAAAATATACAGAAAATATTCATTTAACAATTCAAGGAGCTTATACATGAAAAACAGAAAAAAATTGTCAGTTTCATATTAACACTATTTTATTGTTGTTGAGAATATGAAAAAATAAAAATGTTAAATAGTCTCTCACTGAAGTATTTGGTTCCGGGGTATTCTATAGTATGATGGCAAAATTAGCACATTAACTAAAGAGGTCAAAACTATCACGAATGGGTGATACCATTTTAATTCTACTCAATATTGCCCTGTAAAAAGTCTCTGAGCTTTATCAGTGGTGGTTCATTTGACTTGATGGGTGTTGTTTTGTTTTTTTTAAATAGCAGTTTAACATAAAAATGAGGATAAGGCACTGTTTATATGTTAACATTTGATTTCCTGATTTCAGACCAAACTGACCAGGTAATATTTAAATTGTAATCATGTGATGTCCCGACTTACCAGGTAAGATTTAAATGTTAATTCTGTCCTGTAGCTTCCAGACTGAAGTTCAGGGTCATCCAATTTGTTGGCATGATAGGCATCAATGGAATCTTCTTGTACTGAAATTAGTGGTTGTAAGGAAAATGATGATCTCAGACTAACACAGTGTTGACACTTTGAAGTGTAACCAGTACAATCCTGTATAGCCAGGACAATCATGTATTGCCGGTACAATTATGTATAGCTGGTACAATCAAGTAGTGCTGGTACAATCATGCCTCACAACCAGCTTAAGTATAAGAAGAACTTAACAGACAACAGGCTTCCAGTCACATTGATAGTTAAATGATAAGAGTGCTCTTTTTATGAACTCTTAAAAATGAAACAGTATTTTAACTTAAATTATCTTGTGTGAACTCAAGTTTTAAAGAAAATTTAAATATCGAAAGTTTGTTAAATACAATTGATTCTAAACTCTGCCAAATCATAGATAGTAAACGTTATGCTATCAAGAAAAACAAATTTATTTTCTTTCAAGTATATATAACTAATATGTGACTTTCAAATATTTTAACAAATATAAATAATTTTTTAAGTTGTATCAATGTTATTGTGATATATGCATCAAGGTTATTGTGACATATGCATGAAAGAAGATTATGTAATGGAAAAAAATATTGGAAAATTCATTTTTATTTAGTCTCCGGGGTTTGTTAATAGTATCCCACTAAAAGAACCAGAAGAGAAAGCTTTTACAAATCATTGTTATTTTGCATTTTAGTATTGCTGAGGATAAAGAAAGACAATTTGTGATTTTTATTAACTTATGAGTAGCCTAAATTCAGCTTTAATATAACTGTATGAATATAAATATAATATATACAAAATATTCATGTAAAAATATGATTTAGGTTCACACTAACATCAGATCAAGGTGTTTTAAAATAAAAAAGAAAGATTAAAAAAAAAAAAAAGAAGAAGCTGCAGGCTAGCTTAACATTACATCTATTCACATTTCTTCTAATTGCATGTTATCTATCAGCATTTCTTCTACTTAAATTTCATCTATTAACATTTTAATATATACAAAATATTCATGTAAAAATATGATTTAGGTTCACACTAACATCAGATCAAAGTGTTTTAAAATAAAAAAGAAAGATTAAAAAAAAAAAAAGAAGAAGCTGCAGGCTAGCTTAACATTACATCTATTCACATTTCTTCTAATTGCATGTTATCTATCAGCATTTCTTCTACTTAAATTTCATCTATTAACATTTCTTCTATTAAGATTTCATCTACTGACATTTTTATCTATAAACATTTCATCTATAAACATTTCTTCTCTTAATATTTCTTCTTTTAACATTTTATCTATTAACATTTCTTCTTGAAGAATATTTCATCTATTAAGATTTCTTCTTTTAACATTTCATCTATTAACATTTCCTCTATTAAGATTTCATCTATTAACATTTCATGTAATGAAATTTCATCTATAAACATTTCTTATATTAATATTTCAGCTAGTTTAAGAATTTTAAGAAAAACAATTGAATGCCACAAACCTTGCGTGTAATGCTTGAAATAATGTCAACATTTTTTTAGTAACAAATAGCTAACAAACATGAAGTCAGTATCTTAGAATTAGAATACTTGTTAACTCAATGCAAAAAGTGAAATTCTAAATAGTGGCTCATTAGCTGTTCAAACAATAAATTGTGCTTACTGTACCTGTCTCCAGGTGGCAGTGCCACTGCCATTGGTTAATGTGAGGGTGCCACAAGTGTTGGGGCGGGGTGTCATGCGGCATGCCACGTGACCCTTCTTGATCTGCAGGGGTTATGGGACAAGTCTATACACTCGGTTCCCTAAGGCCATGACCTTGGATCGCTATGAGCTTTCAGTAGCATTTTACTTTAATGGTATTAAACTTCTGCCTTGATACATCTTATATATTTAAACACTCTATGATACTCTATGGACCAATGGAAATTACTATGGTTCCAAAGATTTTTGAAGTTTATTTTGCATGCCTGAGTCGTTTCAGTACTAAAACATAACCACATCCAGACTTTTGTTTATCTAACCACTAACAATTTCAACAATATTTTTTCATTTAACAATACTTTCCATGTAAAAAAGGTTTTAACATTCTCTTTTTATGTTAAACTTTATTTGAGAGACTCTATACTTTGCAAGACTAGAGAGAGCTAGCTCTACATGAAACATTAGTGTAAATTTGTATGATGTAAAACTATGTTTTTCTGTTTTGACCACAAGTGTATTTTAGGACGCATTTTCCAGCTTTGAATTATTGCCATCAAGATTTCAAACTTAAAAATTTTGATTTCCTGCTTCTGAGGGACATCATTTCCTAACCAATCAGATAAGCCATCAAGAAAATGTGATGAGTGGTGTTTGCAAAGCTTCAAAACTTTAAATAAGAAATATAAAGAAATACTACATGTAAATAAAAAAAAAAAAAAGTAGTCAAACAAAATTTAAAATGAAGCAGCAATTACATGAGCAGGTGGACATTTTATTATAATATAGGGGAGACTACTACCAGAAGCTCATAAAGATACCAGAAGTTAAAGCCAAAAGGTAAAATAAAATCATTTACATAGGTGTCGTACATGTTAAGCTGGATTAGTCTTTACAGAGTAAATGCATTTTAAAAAAACTAGTGAATGCTCTAACTAGATGCCAAGAGTTACAGAATAAGGATTCATAATTTATCAACTGTGTGCTTTTCAGTTGTGAAAAAAAGCAAATATAAATAATACATAAATTAATGAAAGAAATTCAGTTAATCTTAACTCAGTTTTATTTTTATCCTTTTAAAATTGATAACAACTAAACAAATATTATTAAAAAAATTTTTCCTTGTTGAGAAAATTTGAAAGAATATTTAATAGTTAAAAAAAGAAAGTTTCATTTCAGTTTTTGTGTGCGCTCCTTCTAATGTTACATTATTCATTGATATAGTTGCTAGTGATTCACTGCCAGCACTCTCTCTTACTAATGATTGGTTAAATGCAAGACTTCTACACTACAACTGATACATACTTAATAAGCCTGATGATGATTTAAATATTTCTGATGGCCCTAGCAGAAATAAACATTCATTAGGTCACATTAATGCAGATCTTAGACAAAGCATCTTTCAAACCTTTGCAATCCATTCAATGTTTATAGTTTAGTTCAAATAAATACACCATTATATCATTAACTTTTATGTTATTTCCTATGGTTTGCTATTACAGATTCTTGTTATGAAATAAGTGCTTTAAATAAAATTATTCTCGTCATATAAAGACATAAAGACTGGAAAATTCTGGTATGATGCTACATTTAGAACTGGTGGGTTTGCGGAGTTGAGGTGGGGGTAGAATTAAGCATAAATTAACTTTTTTGACTTGATGTTGGCCCTTAAAGATTTATGTATATTTTTTCTAGGTGTTTAATTGAGGCACTCTAGTTTTATTTTTCAACTGGCTTTAAAATTAAAGTTAATGATTGATTTCTGCAATATTATAATAAAAATATTAAAATACAATTATAATTATCTAGTCTGATTTATTTGAAAATAATAATTAATTTCCATAACTTAAATTTCATTTATCAGACAACACTATTTAGGTTTCAACTAAATTGTGACACAATGGTACATTAGATTAGAGGTCACTGAAATATAATTACATTTTGAGTCATGTTGAAACAAATGACATTGGACAAAATGACATATGTAGTACTACACTGACACCAACTGATAATAGATTTAACATAAACTACCGGAAATCAAATAATAATCAGAGCTGCCAAATAAAAAAAAAAAAAAAGACTAGATGTCTTCCGACTCCAGAAATGATTCAAGCTTTGGAATAGAAAACAATGCATTAAAATAATGGCATTTGACTGGGTAGAGAAGCTATATTTTATGTCAACTTACTGCTGATTATTTGATCTTTGTGCTCAGAGTATGCTCTTTTTACATTTTTCCTATTAGAGGCCACAAGAAAACGACTGTAAGAAACTTCCTGTGGGGAAAAAAATCAGTTGCATGATCCTAGTTGTGTAGCAAATAAACATTTTCTGAAGTTATCAATAGATTATTATCAATAATGATCATTCAATAACAATCTGTATTAAAAGATTAAAGTCTCCTGAAGCGCTCTGTAAAAAATAACAATTTGTCACTTTAAAAACCAATCGATTAAAATTATTAAATTAAAGCTCTTATTAATTGTTATTAAAAAACTAAATATTTTTTACATTATTTAACTTTTGACAAGGTTTTAATATATAATACTATTAAATTAAAATAAAGTGTTAATAAAAATATAACTTTAAATAAATATTTACATTTAAAACTAAAAAAATATGAGAGATATATTGACAAACCCTTAATAAAATTTAAAGCATTTATTTCAACTTAAAACTATTTAAGATTAATTTTGAGAAATACAATAGCAGCAAGTATGACAAAAACTTTTGTATTTATCTCAATTTAATTTCAATAAATAAACAAGTTCCTCAATCGACCTGAAAGCTATACTTGTTTCCATTGCAGACTGTTCATTAGAGAAATTGCACAATTTGGTTAAAATTTCTTTTAGAATTTCAACACAGCAAAATACCTCCTCCTGTTTTGCACCGTGTTGAAGACCTACAAATAACAGGCCCTCTTGTGAAGAGTGTGACCTTGACGCCGAGTGGCCAGACAAATGTCGGACTCGCCCCTCTTCCTCCGGTCTACTTGAATGTGAAAAAATAAATGTAAAATTTCTGCCATTATTCTGTATGGTGCGATAGTTTCAATTAACAATGATCATTTCTTTAAAGGAAGTGAGAAAACTATAAAAATGTAGGGCCAACTATAAATAGAATTAAAACAAAAGTATTGATAAAAATAAACCATTGTTTAGCACATTCACTCCTCTTGTAGTTCATCCCTATAATCTGACTCTCTTCGGCTCCTTCATTCAGAGTTTTAAGTCATCAGACTCTCTGGGCACAAACAGTAATAAAAGAGGTTTCTATGAAAATGTGTTAATTTACCTTGGCAGTACTTGAGAAGTGAAAGACAAAACTGAACATATGGCCAAAGGTATATGATCTCCTGATACAAGGTATACCCTGAAAAGAAAAAAACAAACAAATATTGGTTTGAAATCTATACTTTAATCAAATAAATAAGCATGACAAAATATCATAATGTTCAGGAGTTGTAAACTTAAACAGAATCTGTAATTATTTAAAATAATTTGGTCCTTTAAAAAAAAACTTAATTGAGATAATAGATTTTTTTTTAAAAGCAATGTAACATATGTTGTTACTAATTGTCAAAACATGTTTAAAACCAAAAAAAATTGATTTAAAATAAAGTCTGCTTTATATGTAGTGCTGTTAGTAAAAGACAATTTCATTTTTTTTAAATTGATTTTTTTAACACAAATATTTTTAGAAGATTTTTTCACTGCTGTGTAATCTTATCTTATTTTAAAAGCAACAGTGTTTTATGTATTAATGATAATCGGATAAACAATGATAATTATGTCTATAAAATTTTTTAAAAATCAACCTTTTATCTTTGAGATTAGGCAAAGGTTTGGTATCTCCTGTCAAATTCGTTACGTCACAAACGCTAGACTCTGGTGATCCACCAGAAACAGTGCTTGACCGTCGACTTCGATCACCTAACATTTGGTTATATTTGAAAAAATTTTCAGTTAGGATGGTCAAGTGAAACCTTAAAATTTAATTCAACACTACACACTAAACCACTAAAATAATGTGACTGTTTTGTTTGGTTACCATCATCATCTACTGCATTTATTTTTAAATAATACTTTAATCATTATAAAACTTAATTTTTTATTAACCGAACCATTTCCAAATATGAATATATATAAAAGTAAAATATAACTGAAGTTATCTTAATATGAATATGAAATATATTTATTTAGAATGTGCTCTATTGTCAATAAGTAGCAACTTTCAAATGTCGAAAAAGTTTCATAGCTAGATAAATGTATATCATCCAAGACTATAACAAAGCCCCTAAAAGACTTGTAGAATGTAATGTTCCAATGCCCTTAATTAAACTACAAAACATTTTAGAAGTTCGTTTAAATTACAGGAATAAAGGGAACATATTTAAAAATTAATCAGCTTAAGTGCAAATGAAGTTACATATTTGAAATAGTGAAGCTAATATAATACTTTTAAAGAAAACTAAACAAGTATAAATGTAAATATAAAAAGTATAAAATAAAAAAAATAGGGAATTAAAAAACAGGACAAATTAATCTATTCCATTATTAAGGTTGACAGTGAAGCATTACAGTTATTGAATCTATAGCAATTATACTTTTTGCTTTTTCACAGCTTGTGACAACAGCAATTATGCTAAATTTTTAATTCATCTGACAAAATAAGTACTCATTTGGCAACGGTCCACAAACAAAAATAGAATATAAGTATCTTTTGCTGTCAAATTAAAAAATTTTTAAAAATAATTCAAAAAATAAGCTAATTGAAAACTTGAACGAAATATTTTATGAAAATTTAAATGAAACAAAAATCTTGAAAAGCTTTATGCCAAGCTGGGATATTTAAAATTCACCATGCATTAGATTATTTTTCTTCATATAACAAGCTTGCTACTCTATGAAATGGTAAACTAAGGGTATTTACTTATAAAAGCTAAAGATGTATTATACATGTGTAATGAGCTTTGCCTGGTACCCCTCATGAAACACAACTGAGATTATTAATGTTACTAAAAACTTTAAAAATAAATTTAACATGTATGCACATATTGTTAATTTATTTCTAAAAGTTAAGCAACAATTATTTATATATGAAACATAACAAAATATTAGAGTTCATGTTTGTGTTTCTAAAGTAATATTGGTTTACGTTCATTCAAAAAATATGGATACAGAAAGTAATATTTAGTTAATAATTTCAGCGTTTACATAGATTTACTAATTAGGTATATGTGACCTACAAGTTATAATATTAAGTTGCAAAACGTTGGTATTTATCAGGTAATTGACATTAATCTTGCCACAATATCTAAAGCAGTTTTCCTGCATGCCTTTATATGTGCATGTTAATGCCATACAAACATAAAAGTCAGAATCGAAACAAAAGATCTTTTTTTTTCCTTTAACTTGAGCATGCCATCAAAAGAATAATCAGTTGTTGGTGATGACAACACTGAATGCTTTCCATCAATTGAATTCAACAAAAGAATATAGTCACCCAATCCCAGCCCTTCTCCGAATAATTGTCTCTTAATGGCAAGTGGGAAACGATCAAATGGATCAGAGTGCAAGTGTAAGAGTCGTCTTGCTGGCTTACCGGGTTTGTCACCGCTAGAATAAGATGATGCTCTAAGAAATTGTAAAAAAAAAAAAATTTGGACATTATTAAATTTATAAATCAATACATTTATACAAATACATGTAATTATTTTACTTGATTTCATTTTGTAAATATTAAAACTTAAATTGATTTTAAATAATCAAAACGAAATAAGTAAATAGAATATGCTGAAACAAATCATATAAAATATAGTTTAAAAAAATGATGAACAGAATTATAATGTGCACATTATGTAGAACAGCGGTTCTCAACCTGTGGGTCACGACCCCTTTGAGGGTCAAATGAAACCTTTCCCAGGGGTCGCCCAAGACCATCGGAAAACACATATACTCTACAATTATGATGTAGGAACGAAAATAATTTTGTGGCTGGGGGTCACCACATCATGAGGAACTGCATTTAAGGGTCGCAGCATTGGGAAGGTTGAGGACCACTGATGTAGAGAATGTTGGTAAGTGTAGTTGGTGTGGTTATTTATTTTCCTTCATGAATTGAATCAATTGCAATGTAAACCACCAGAATCTTTGAATAGCTTTCTAAAACTAAATCACATTTTAATCAGTTTAAAAAGAAAGTGAGCACTTTTCAAAAAAATTTATTTTGTCATTTCAAATTGTTACATGTGGTTATTTATATGAGCCAGGAAATATTGCCGCTACTATCATGCCAATATAAGTGATATTGTTCATTGTCCCATAATATAGCCACAAAATGGCAGATGACAAAAAAAATGTGCCTCATGTTTCTCTATTTTCAAGTTGATATAGACTTGTAATCTTACAGTATCCAAAACTATACTGAAAATAAAAGTGTTAGGCAAACTATTGAAAAAGGGCTTCTCTTAAATGTGGCAACCAAACTAAAATTGATTTTACAATATTAAATTCTTTAAAAAAAAATGTATGTTGGCTCTATATTTGAACCATATGTAGCCTTCTATAGCTTTTCATTTGTAGGCTTGATGACTCTTTCAGAGTACTTTCACTTAAAAACCCTTTTAAAAAAACCTTATTAAAAATATCAACTAATTCCTTTCCTCACCTATAAGTTGAAAAAAACTAAACAAAAATGTTTCTTTGCATCAGAATACACATTAATACAGTGTATACTAAGGTGACCAAATCATGAACGGAAAAAAACGGGACACATCGAAGGAGGGTTTTAAGGGATACCCTCAAGCTAAAGAGGTGTCCGGGGACCTCCACCGGAAACTGTTTAATGAAATATTTTAACTATTTTGAGACCTAGAAATTGTCAATTAATTGTCAATTTGTTTTTTTGGTGTGGTGTTGCCGGTGGGGGGGGGGGGGAGAGGAAGGGGGGGGGGGCGAGTAAATCAAATAGTCTTAAAAAAGGGGCCATAAGTTAATTATATATTCATTTAAATGAAGAAAGTTATGAGTTACAAATTCCAAATAAACCTTTCAAGTTACTGCATTTATTTGGAACTTCATACTGTTTCATCTTCCCTCAGATAAATGACATATTAATAAATATCTGACGCCTTTCGTGAATAATTCCTGTTAACTTTTTTTGTACAATTTAGATAAAACTTATTTAAAAATGACCGGTTTTTAAATAGCCATACAAAATCTATAGACCTTTTCTACAAAGCAGTATTTTCTCTCTTTTTTTTGTAACTGTAAATTTTGGAAAAATGTACTGAAATTTAAATTAAATGAAAAATGGTAATTATTATACTAATTTATTCATTTTTATTTTTTTCTATCGAACAACTGTTTTGATCTGAAATAAATTGTTTTTAAATCATTCCCTGATGAAGCAGTTTAAACAAAAAAATAGTTTCAAAATAAAATTATGAAGCAACATTACTATTTAGATAGAACTAAAAATAAAAGAAATTTTGTAACCCATGCATGGTTAAGGAAACCTAAATTTCAACTAGCATGTTTTCTGTAGGTAGACGGTTAAGTGTAGAACGAGGAAAAACTAATTTCATGTATATGCTAAATGCTTACCATCATTTTGAACTTATCAAACATTTTTCGGGGAGGGACTTACTAAGACCCCTCCCCAAACCTTACCACTGTTTTCGTTCTGCACCCACAATCACCTTTCCCTCCTCAAATTAAGTGACAGTCCAACACATTTAAATATAAAACAAGAGCGCTGGATGCAATTACAATTATTTGATTTTGAAGTGACAAAATTATGATTTCTCCTTTACTTTGGTATAAGTATAAGTAGTTGGACTTGGCCACAAATGACATCTGAATAGCATTGGTCTATTGGGACCTGGGTGCGAATGGCAGCGCTGCGTGTCCGAAGGGCCACTTTGACTAAATGCTATTCGGATGTCATTTGTGGTAGCTGGTAGTTTATTTTAATTAAACTGAAGAAGTAAGGGTAAATGTGAAGAGATATCCCCGCATTTTTTCATCATGGCAGCCATCATTGTCCTACTATGTCCTAAATGTATCCCTAAACCTAACCTGAACCCGAAATGTATCCCTAAACCTAACCTGAACCCTAATTCACGGCAACTTAAATAAACCCGCAAATGACGTCATGAAACCATCTCTTCACAGTAGCCGAAGTAAGTTTACAAACATATAGTCCATTCAGACATTCAATTATCTTTCATTTGATACCTCATTTTGTCTTATAAACCCAACAATAATATTTTAAATTATTTTTAATCCCAACCTCTCACTGTTGGTACCCGGTGCGAATAGTCGCAGCCTTAAATTATAAATAATATAATATTTTTACCTCCATCTTTTACCACCTTGAGTTTGCCCATCCGTTACACGGTCGGATCTCAAGCCTTTTGGAGATCTATTACTGCTGGTGCTTTGTGGTTTAGAGCTGCTACTAAATGCATTTCTTTTACTAAACTCATTATCTTTTTTCGGTGAAATCGACCAACTAAAGTTCTCAAAAGCCTCAGTGTTCTCATCACCATGGAGATTGGTTTCTTGGTGGGGTGTTTTGTTTAAATCAGTTCCCTTATCAGCATTTTCCCTGTCTTTTCCATTCACCGCTATCGATAGAACGGAATAAGTCCCATCTAGAGAAATATTAGATAAGAAGCTGAGTGCTGCTAATCTTCGCCTTGAACGATACTTTTGATGTTTACGTGATGATGAGCTGGCCATTGAAAAAAAATATATATTTGAAAGGGTTCCGCCTATTACCGAAATACACAAAAAATTAAAAAGTGTCAAAGGCATCGGAATTTTGTGTCTTTAAGTTTAAAAAAAAAACGCTAAATGTACTCATGGCTATAAGAAGAAGGGATTGGAAGGGGCCAGACAAGAATGGGGCCAACGATAAAGACAGAAAATATTTTTGGCGGCTTTTGACGTCATATAGGCCTACTCCGGTCGCAATGATATTAACTAGTAAAAAGGTACGCAATGTTAGATGTTGGCGAAACCACTGACTACAATCAAAAGTGGGAAAATATTGAGCCTCCATGCTGCGAGATAATAGAGGGATTATTTTTTGGATACCCCGCGTTCATTCAAAATATGCAGTGAAAAATGCTGAGGTGGCCCATTGGAGAACTACCGATTTAGAAGTAGTGTTAAGTCACTGAAAAACAATAATTTAACCAAAAAAATTTTTAAGTATACAGAATATTTGGACAATTATCCCACGGCCACGGCAGAGTTTTCGCTAAGATTGACGTCACCCTTGCGGTAAAATCATAATGTCAACCCACCAAGACATCCCCATGGACCTGCTTCGATTCTGCTTTCTCTTGTGGCACCCTGCTCAGGTGACATTCTTCTCTGGTGGAAAATCCGCTGGTAGTAACCAATGTTCCCTCTAAGGTTTGTTTGTTCGTATGCAAAATCATACAGTTATGTGCAAAGTTTTACAGCATCAATTTTTGTGTGTGCAAAATTTTACAGCCCACAAACACAAACACTCATTTACATGGAAATTTACTGCGCGGTACTCAAAACTGATGAACGGCCGCGCGGCCACGCAGCCGCGCAGCTTAAAGGGAACATTGGTGGTATTTTTGGAACCCTTATTATGGCTTATGTTAGCTAAGCCTATTGTAAAACAATAAATGTAAAAGTATCCCAATAACCAGGTCATTTCTTTGCGTTAAACCGTGCTTTGCCTCCCTAGATGAGAATTGAACAATGGCACCTCAGACAAGTGCCTTTGACGTTAGTATTTACCCCGGTGATCTGAAATAAACTAATTAAAACAACTCATAGTTTATATGGGTTTTACAGGTCAACTTTCTGGTTTTTTTTTGTTGGTTTTTTTGTAGCTGTTCGGACCAGGTTATCAGAAGTGAGAGGTTGGGATTAAAAAAAATATTTAAAATCAGCGAGAACCCGGCATGCATAGCACTCAAAGAAAAAAGTGTTTGTGTTTTAATTACGTTTTTTAAGTAATTTTTAAATAGAAAATTTTATTTTTTTTGTTTTTTTTCCAATCTTGTGCGTACACAAATAAATTAGAAGGTTTTTCGACGCGTGAAGAGGCCACATACAGCATTCCACGTGAGGAGCATGGATTTTCAAAATTTAGTCCACACACTTGTAGCGATTGATCCAAGCAGCAGCTCTGTTTGAAATTATATTTTTATAGCTCACAAGATATTTTTTTTTTATAATTAAGCCCCCGGCCCCAAACACCTAATTGTAAAAGGGTTGTACGAATTCAGAAACATAATTATATTGTCACACAAACTGAAATGTGGCGTGTATTTTTATTGAACTCCATCCACCCATGCAATAGCTCTGTTTGAAATTATAGGTGTATAGCTCCTGTATATATATATCATTTTTGGTTTGTAAGATAACATTTGGTTTCAAAGGAAAGATAATTGAATGGACCATACGTTTGTAATCTTACTTCTTCGTTTAAATAAAAACAAACTTCCACAAATGACAGTAGAATAGGATTTAGCAGCAGGCTTTGTCCTGAACCGCTACAAGAACACCCCTAGTGCTGGCAGCATGCTGGAAACACTGGGTTGGTCACCATTTGAGAAACGACGACGATTATTCAGGCTCTCCATGATGTACAAGATAAATAATGGGCTGTTCGATAGCTCCAGCATTAATAGGAAAGTGTCCTTTTGCCCCCTGGACATCGACGAGGCCATGACAGGCAGTTCCGGCTCATAACAGCAAGAACACAGTACAGTAACTGCTCATTCCTGCCAAAGACAATCAGGGACTGGGACACGCTTCTAAAAGGAACAGTTGAGGCGACAACAATTGTCACATTTGCATCTATTGCCTCAGGCCTGCCAACCCCCAGTTCCTGTTACCCTTGCTGGGTGGCCCTTGCAACCAGTGAAATATCCTTGTCAATACCAGGCACAGAAACATCGCGAATCCCCTCTACATAAATAGGAGCCAGAGTGATCAATAAACTGATCATGGGCCCTTAAGATATAGAAGAAGAAATTTGGCACAGACACTCCTTGCCGATGACAATACATTCTGTCAAATTTACAGCCCCAGTTCCCAAAAAATCAGGTTTTTTTTTCAGTTTTTCATCTTTTTAAATGGGAAGTTAAAGGAAATATGTTCTCAGGAAATACAATTCTCAATAAATGCGCTAAATGAGATTCATTAAAAAAAATATCGCGAGTGCCTTGGGTACGTAATATTTTCTTTTGTTTTTCTGAAATAGTTGGTGAAATAAATCTGCGGTGTAAAATCAGGTGGGAAATTAGAAAATTAACATAAAATAAAATAATTAAAAAAATGCATTAAAAGGATTTACACGAACAACATCTTTTTGAAAGGTTTGTTTCGTTGCTGTCTGATTGCCGGGTTCCGCCACGGGCTGTAGCCCAGTCTTGCCTTATGGTAGAAATGGCCCCGACAATAATGGACAAACCTAAATGAATATTTAAGTGGCATGATCCTAAAAAGTAAATAATGGATTGGAGTTAAACATTGTAAGCGCAGAACTGTCCAAAATTTGTTTGTTTTTCAGTGCAGAGATAAACAACTGATTTTTTTTTTGTTGTTGTTGTTGTTGTTTTTTTAATTCTTATTTTTTTTTTAGTAAGTATATCACCATTATTGAAGTAACTGATGTTAAGTTCTTATGGTGTGTAGAATTTTCAAAGCATAACAGAAAAATAAATGATTAATAAGCATTATAAATGATTTTAAAAAAGTATTGTAAATAAAATTATTTTAATTGGTTCAGAATTTGCAGCCCCCAATGTGCCACCTGGGGCGCACGTACTCCTCCCCACCCCCCCCCCCCCCCCCCCCCCCCCCCCCCCCCTCCCCCCCCCCCCCCCAATGTGCCACCTGGGGCGCACGTACTCCTCCCACCCCCCCCCCGCCCAACCGACTTTTCTGGATCGGAAATAACTTCAGATAAACAATAAAATGTCTAAACTATATCTTTTGTTGTTCTTCCTGTTGGCTTAGGTGAATGTAATCTTTCAATTTTTCTGTTAAAAACAAATTATATATTGTTTTTAATAAAACTGTTTTTGATTGATTGATTTGATATTTATAACGCGCCGGTATCCATGCCATGTTAACATGCTCACTGCGCTCACTGCGCTCTGGAGCTCCGAAATCTATTTAAATAAAAAAGTTTTTTTTTTTTAAATTAAAGAAACATTTTGAGTTAACATGCGTCCATTTCCGGCACCATTCAGCATCGTGTTGAAAGTTTTACTGTATCACCTTACAATAACATTGTTTTGTAGTCAATGTTAACTTTGCTATCAAGCCGCTTATGTGCTAGCTACGAAAGAAGGTAGTTTGTAGAAAAATTCTATTGGTACATGATCATTAAGCTGTTGATCAAGAGTCGGCTTTTTAACTTTCGGTTTATTATATTAAATGGAATGAGTGTTACAATTAATAAATTTATTTTAAAAAAGGATATCATTTTAAACATGAAATTGAAGTCATGTGCAAAAAAAAATTCGCTACTTCATTAATGTGTTATTATGACATTTCTTTAGATAATAAAGCTTTTTTTAAAAAAAATTATGCCCTGATTTATTCAAGTTTTCATTTGACAGATTATTTTCTACACAAGTGAGCTGCAGAGCTACACAACGATTTACTCCTCGAGAGAATGGTTTGTTGTCGTCTAAGAGAAACCTTAACTGTCTTTCACAGTCTACTCTTCGCAATGCTTCATGACAGTTCAGGTAAAATCTTAGCGTTGTAGATTGGGTACGAGCCCTAGCGCTCTATTTCTATCCTCCGCATTGCAGTGTAATGCAATCTATACTCTATAGTATTTCAATCTATACTCAATAGTACAATCTATACTCAGTGGTACAATACATACTCTATATTAGTGAAATACATACTCTACAATAGTACAATCTATCCTCCATAGCACTTATTATCAAAATGTGTTGGCCATCACCAGCTTGTTGCAATAAAATTACCCTAGTGCACCGTCTATGCCTTAGTCAAAATATCATTAGTAGTGAGCCAAATTTACTTAGCGAACTAAAACATTTTATGATCGCACTACATTACTGTAGCTGAATGTAGGCATCTATTGCTGTATGTAGGCATCTATTGCTGTATGTAGGCATCTATTGCTGTATGTAGGCATCTATTGCTGTATGTAGGCATCTATTGCTGAATGTAGGCATCTATTGCTGTATGTAGGCATCTATTGCTGAATGTAGGCATCTATTGCTGAATTTAGGCATCTATTGCTGTATGTAGGCATCTATTGCTGAATGTAGGCATCTATTGCTGTATGTAGGCATCTATTGCTGAATGTAGGCATCTATTGCTGAATGTAGGCATATATTGCTGTATAAAGCCACAGATGTAATTATTATAAAGCCATATATTTAATTATTATAAAGGAACAGATGTAAGCATTATAAAGCCACAGATGTAATTATTATAGAGCAATTGATGTAATCATTCTATCGCCGTCTATGTAATCATGTCAACGTTTCGTTTCGTTTGTTTGAAGCTGAACGACTTGTGCTAGAAAATGGAGGAACGGGTTCAGAGATGGTCATACAGGAAGTGCTTTATATTGTGAGGGAATGCACAGTGTATGAATATTATTATTAGATAATGCACAGTGTATGAACGTTATTATCAGAGAATGCACAGTGTATGAATATAATTATTAGAGAATGCACAGTGTATGAATGTTATTATTAGAGAATGCACAGTGTATGTATGATATTTTGAGAGAATGCAAAGTGAATGTATAATATTGTAAGAGAATGCTCAGTGTATTATTAGAGAATGTACAATGCGCGATTGCTTTTGAGAGAGAATGCACAGTGTACATATGATTCGTGAGGTAATTTACATCAATTTTATTATGTTTTGATAGAATGCACTGTGTATGCATCATTTATTTTGAAAAATGCACAGTATATGTGAGCCGATGCACAGTGCATTTGATAGATTGCACAAATAGAAATAATGCACAGTGTAAGTGAGAGAATGCACAGTGCATGCGAGAGAATGCACAGTGCATGCGAGAGAATGCACAGTGTATATGAGATAATGTATATGTTTATGTGAGCAAATGTTTATTGTGTCTGAGAGAATGCACATTGTATGTAAAATATAGTGGGAATTACATTGGTGCTATAAAAAAAGTAAAGAGGAAGGGACCTTGTAATAAATTATTTTGCGGTAAAATCCGGGCGGACAAACCGGACTATGATGACTATAGTAATTAAATCTTGGGTCTGGAGATGACACGATGAAACGAGAAAGTAAAATATCAACTCTAGCGCAAACAAACCAAAAAGAACTTTAAATTTTCAGTGTCACAAGACGTTGCCTGCCCATTACCAGATTCAATTTTAATTGATTCGACTTGTTTTATGTACTTTGCCAGCAACGTGACGTGGCACGAAGCGAAGGTAAGATTACAATGTCTGACCACATTTACCATGGTGGGAGCATATATAATAAATATATGCTTTTTAGAATATTTCAGATCGATTCTTAGTTTATATGACTGATGGTTTTAAAATCCATTCAATGGAAGTGGATAACAAGATTTAAATGAAACAGGGATACACGCGGACGGGGTAACATTTTATAATAGTGTACAAACAGATTATGACGACAAAAACTGCTAGTGTTAACATAGTGGTATGAAAATGGTTAATGGAGACATGAAATACTAGCTAAGTGCATGCAATAGTGTAAAAAAGTAATTTCTGAAAGCATGAAAATCTAGTTAAGTTAACATGGAAGTGTAAACATTGTTTACGAAGACACGATATAATAATTGTTAACCTTAATGTGAAACGTGATCACGTCACTCCACTACGTCACTCACTTCATTGGCTCCCCATGCAGACACGCATTGATTATAAGCTGTCTGTTCTCTGTCACAACTTTTTCGCTGGCTCCTGCCCTTTATCTTACTGAAATTCTTACTGTCTATTCACCCCTTCGAAAGCTTCGTTCCTCCGCTGACACGCGTATTCTTTCTGTTCCCAGAACACGCACTAAAACATAGAGTGAACGATCTTTCTCTTTATACGCCCCCAAACACTGGAATGCTCTCCCACTACACATCCACAATATACCGACCATCAAGGCCTTTAAAACGGCACTCAAAACACATCTCTATAAACTCTACTATCCCGACTGATCCCCCCCCCCGGGCCGATAATCGATGCTGCTAGTTGCCATCCATTGCTTGACAAGTACAAGTTCTGGGGTGGGTGGGTGAATATACATTTGTTTTTGTTTTGTTGCTATACAGCTATTTTTTTAAATAATTAAATAAATGTATAGTATTTTTGTCATGATCATTTTTGCTAAAATTTTTATGTACAGTGCGGTGAGCCCATCCCAAGGCTTGGGGTACAGTGCTATATAAGACCACGAATAATAATAATAATAATAATAATGTGTATAGCAGTTTACGAAGACATGAAATACTAGTTAAGACAAAAAGGCTAATTAAAAAAAAACCACACATGGATATTGAATGTGGGGAAAAAAACCTAAATAATGAACATGAAATAATAGTAAATAGTATATTGTGCTATAAAAAATTACAAAAATTTCAATAACAACAACAGTCTTGAACAAACTAATGAGTAAGAAATGTTTAACTACATTATATATATATATATATATATATATATTTATTGTTACGCACTGCACTCTATAGTGAAAAATTAATATCTTGTTTTAAGTTATGGCTCGTTCTTAACAGTGCATAACAGAGGACGATACCATATGAGGAATACAACAACAAAAATACGACACTCGATACAGTGCTAAGTAAAATTAAGAGGATTTATTTAGTTAACTATATAATTACAAAATAAAAGAAATTATTAAGAATCATCAACTTACAGAGTATGGTAAGTCTTATACCGGTACACAGTTAATACAATTTGCCAATTAATAAGGTACAATGATAAATGCGAATAAACACAAAAATAATACACTCTTGTCTCGTGAAGTCAAAATCTTATCTCCTCAATATTGCTCTCTTTTCTTTTATAGTCGCTTCTAGCGAAAATTCGAAGCGTATTCTGGATTGTACTAGTAACTAGAACATTCCACAATTTACTATAATTTTCTAAAGCCTTCGACTCAACCAAAACAGGCGATAGCTTAACTTGTGGTAAACAAGATCAAAAGGAATAAGGCACGCCCAAGACGAACGCAGCGTCTGCTAGGGATCTCAGCACTAGGAAAATATGGCGTAAACACGTCCTACATAGCAATATGTATACATATATATATATATATATATATAGCCTAGTACAGTGTAGGGCTCGACCTATTTAAAACTGCACAGAGTTATTTTTTTCCCCACAAATTGTCTGCTAGTAAAATGGCCTTGAAATTGACGTCACCGTGTGAAAGTATTCTCCCTCTTCTACCGCCGCATATTCTGACTAGCAAGAAAGTTTGTTTAAGTTGTGTTGCGTTCCATTTGAGAATGCCATTATGTGACTCAATTTTTAAAATTTCTCTACTAGAACGTTCGGATTTAATTAATATGTAAAGCCTGCTAGGTTTCTAAGGAAATAGACTTACTGAATTTAGACTTACCGAAACTTACTTAGAGATAATAATAATATTAATAATAATAATAATAATAATAATAAGAGGTGTTATATAGCGTGGTACCCCAGCCTAGGGCTGGGCTCACCGCGCTGTACATAAAAATTTTATCCAAAGAGACATAATCATGACATTAAAATAAAATACATTTATGAAGTAAAGAACAGCAATGTATATTCACCCACCCCACCACATAACTTTTACAAGGCAAACCATGGACGGCAGCCAGTAATCATTTTTTTCTGTTTGCTGTATGTTGATAAACTTTTTGCTTCTGTAATGAAATTAATATTTTCGTAGAAGATATTTATACAATTAAATGAAATTTTAGTATTGCTAGCTTTGGTACCTTCATCTTTGCATACTGTTAGATCAGTCTTTTGTTACGTACTGTTTCTTATACGAACAATTTATTAAAACTGATTTAATCTTTATAACCATAACGGTACATAACTAAATTAAATGAACGTATCTCGTCTTTGTAGATTTTGTGTGAACAAAAAGAGACTTTACTAGCTAAAGTACTGAGTGCAGATCACGTAAGGAAAATTTTGTCAAACTACAGCTCGAAAATAAGCATCGCAGGTAAAGATATTTCGTTCATACACCCAAGTTCACCCATCGATATTAACCTATCCATTCATCCACCCAAGTGAACCCATCGACATTAACACATCCATTCATCCGCACAAGTGCACCCATTGACATTGACACATCCATTCATCCACACAAGTGCACCCATTGACATTAACACATCCATTCATCCACACAAGTGCACCCATTGACATTAACACATCCATTCATCCACACAAGTGCACCCATTGACATTAACACATCCATTAGTCCACACAAGTGCACCCATTGACATTAACACATCCATTCATCCACACAAGTGCACCCATTGACATTAACACATCCATTCATCCACCCAAGTGCTCATATCGATATAAACACATCCATTCATCCACCCGTAAAGATACATCTATAAATTCACCATCCTTAGATCACGAAACCTTAAATTCAAACAACACCCGGTAACGGTAGTGATAAAAGTGCTTTAACAATAAAATTCAAGCATATTGATTTCAAATGGTGTATTGGCTGTGCTCATTCAGATTTCAAATCGTTGGGGCCGTCCAGGATGTTTTTAAAGTTTTCAATAAGCCCCAAAACATTTTGTTATTACTTAATTAAGTTTGATTTTAGAAGAAGAAAAAAATAGAATCGGACCATCTTTTTACGAACCGAAATGCATTCTGTCCATCCTAGGGGCGTCTTTTGGGGCATGGGTCGGGGCAAATGACCTCAGGAAAGAAGGCAGCTTTCATTGGCTGGAGGATGGCGCAAGTGTTGTTGAAAACGTGTGGGCGTCCTTCGAGCCAAACCAGCCAAGCAATGTCGAGGAGGACTGTGCTGCTATAAACAGCTTCATGCTGCTGTCAGCTGTTGATTGTGGGATACGCAACTCTTATCTGTGTATGCACGAAGGTACAAGCAAAGCAATGCGTGTTGTCTGTAGTAAGTTGTTAAGGCGTGCACCGTGCATCTCAAAGACAAAAGACACGATACTTAATAAATTCTTCACATAATTTTATTCAAATCATCTAAGGGCGGAGAACAATTTCTGAACTTTAGACCCTTTTATGAATAACGAATAAGCATCAAACCAGAAATCTCAAATTCTAAAGACTATGGGCTGTATCGGGATTGTTGCTAATGAACTGTTTACCCCTTCACTTTCACCATTGTAATTACGTTTTTGAGCCTAAGACGACACCACTACAACTAGCCTAAAAAAACAACAACAAAAACACAACAAAAACAAAAAAAACAACAACTAAGGTTTCGGGAGTTTTTTTGCTTGATAGGTTTATTTGTAATTTTTAAAAAAAATTATTGGGATGTTTTCAGTAAACAATCGTTACATTTTCTGTGTTGACACCGTAAGCAATCCACTCAAAACAATTTTGATTTGCTTTTGCGGTCTCTATCTTAATGAGACAACCAGACTATTTTTTGCTGCCAAAGGGTGGGTTAAGGACGTCTCTTCTACACTTTATTTCTTATGGATTAGATTCGGCATCATGCCAGAGTAGTTTCGCCGAGATTGCGCATGCGCTCTCCAAGTTTCCGATGCTTTCGAATTAAAAAAGAAAAAAAGAAAAATGAATAATTGAAATTGAAAGCCGTAATACCGTGATGGGCTGGGAGTCTTTTTTTCCTGTTTAGTTCACGAATCATCTTTTTCAGTGGTAAGTAAAGTGTACAATTATTTTTTTAATGATGTTCAGTTATTATTTAAATGCAATTTTCTAGCTTTTAATTGTTAGGCAGCCATTTTAAATAGAAGAAAACTAGACGATGTCGCATTGTGTCAGATGACCAAAAATAAAATGGCCCGTCTATTTTCTTTTAAGTCTTAGACCAACTTTTCACTTTTTTCGGCTTTACAGTAAGCCTAATGATATTTTAAAAAAAAATCGAATAATAGCAAGAATAGAAATAGAAGCTTACTGTATGAAATGTTGTTCTCCCTCAGGCCTGCACAACTTAAAATGTAAGGCGGGCCGTAATACTTTATGAAAAAACTGGACCGAAGGAAAATAGGACAGTGGGAAAGATATTAAGAAAATAATAATACAAAAGAATATTTCGTTACTTTGTGGGCTGCCAAGTGGGTGCTGGAGGGCCGCCAAGTGGGTGCTGGCGGGCCGCCAAGTGGGTGCTGGCGGGCCGCCAAGTGGGCGCTGGCGGTGCGTATGTTGTGCGAGCCTGCTATGTTCGTGATCCAAGTGGGCAGAGGAGGCAAGTAGAGGAATTTAATTTTTAAATTTAAAATAAGATACACGACTGCTGTACTTTTAACTTAGTAATAGACCCTTTTATAGAATCTACACTATAACATCTACTCTTTAAAAAATAAGGCCTAAACCTAAGTTATTTAATTATAATATTTTTTTTTGTAGTTCAATAATAGTGCAACATTAACACTAAATTCCACCTTTCAATTTTCATTCTTCAAATGTTCTCGAAGTCTCTCCCGCGCAATTCGTTGGCTCATTCCTACGTCACTGCATAGGCATGTTTTATTACCACTCTACCATATTAATACAGGTAAAAATTAGTATGAAAGTCAATAACAGCATTTCCCATACTTTTTTCTTTCGTGACCTGGTAACCATTTTTTTTTCTTCTTTCGGGGACCTGGTAATTTTGATTTCCTGGCCCAGTACCGGAGATACGACCCGCTTGTCTATTTGGGCCAAATATGATAATATGTTAATTCTTTTTTTTTTATTTCTATATTCATGGTTTTGGGTTAATATAATAATGTTCAACACAACAGCAACCAATCTTTAAATACTGTTGATGGTTAGGAAAGCAACCAAGATTGAGCAAGTCACCACTGCTACACTCTACAATATTTATTGATATCAAGTATATTTGCAGGACAGTCCTCCTGTGCCATCTGGAGGCCAACATGTTTAAGAAAACTCGATCATCTTTATTACCCACCTCAAGTGTCCACCTCTGGAACCTCTGAGTCAAGCTCTCAATGTATTTGTCCAAATATGAAACAGTGATTGCAGAGGTTTCATAGACAATAAAGTATGTTCACTCTAACTGGTCATTTTCCTCGCAAGAAAAAGACATCGACTCCATACAAGAAAAGATGTTTTCTACAAATTTTTTAGGACTTTGAACAAAATCAAGGCAAAAAATCTTAAAAATTATTTGAAGTTAACTGATAAAATATTTGCGCTATTGCTAGGAAATTTAATAAACATATACGTGTAAACACCTTTATTGGTTAGTTTTATTCTTGGTGTTTTGCATTGTGTTTCAATATTGTTTTTTAATTTAAAAATTTCATACTTGTCTTCATATTACCGGGAGAAAAACAAAAACAACTGTTGTTTTGCAATAGTCGCGAGTTTCAGCTAAGCAATGCCTATCAGTCAAGCAATTCTGTGCAGTCAGTGCCTTTTGTGCTTGGCTAAGACCTTTTCTCAGCCTTAAGAAACTAATCGGGGGACCACATCCTGTATATTTATGTGTGTTAACTTATGTAAGCAGCTCAGTGGATTTCCTGACACATCTTGTATTTTGATTGCAAACCAGCCACACCCAACTCCACGACACCTCCCCCTCCCCCAAATTGTCCAAACTACTCTTTGGAGCTTGAAGATACGTTTTTAAGAGCTGTAAACTACTTCCGGCAACAAAAAGGAAATCTCTTTAGTTTTTTTTTACTGTGAGCCGATACTTGTATTACTTCATTTTTCTTGTTTTCTAAGCCAACACGTCAAAATCTTTTGTCCTGTTTATGAATTCAAGTTTAACATACGTTATTCTTATAATTTATCTGACACTAAGCCAGTGGTAAACAGGTCTGTAAAATTCTAAGGGGCCAAAAAACCTACAATGTAGTTGTATAGAATAGTCTCTGATGACGACCCGTTGCATCAATAACCTTACTGGACATCCGCAAGACTGGGAATAATCCCAGCGAGCCGCCGGGGTCTACAGCCTCCTGGGGTCAACAGCCTCCTGGGCCGCTTCCATCTGACAATAAAATACTTGCGTTTGAAATCTCTACCTATATGATATGTTGTCCCGTATCGCCGTGACACTTCCGTTAGTCGCTGCTTACAAGACACACCAAAACCATCGGAACGCTCGTGAATTTATATTTTAAATAGATGGACAACGCGTGTTTAGGCAAGAAAAGACAACGCAATTTAAAGTAGGTTTTGGCTAAATGCCTTCTTCACCCCAAAAAAAAATAAATATTTATAACATATATATTCTAAAATGTCAATGGAGGTATTTATTTTTTAAAAAAAACAACGTAAGCGCGCTTTTTGTATGCTGGGGGAGTAAGGGTGGGACTCTGGGTTGGAGTCAGGAGAAGTGCTGGGGTGGAGTCAAAGAGGAGTTCTGGGGTAAAGTCAGGGAGGAGTTCTGGAGTGGAGTTAAGGAGAAGTGCTGGGGTGGAGTCAAGGAGAAGTGCTGGGGTTGAGTCAAGGAGAAGTGCTGGGTAGGAGTCAAGGAGAAGTGCTGGGGTGGAGTCTAGGAGAAGTGCTGGGGTGGAGTTAAGGAGAAGTGCTGGGGTGGAGTAAAGGAGAAGTGCTGGGGTGGAGTTAAGGAGAAGTGCTGGGATGGAGTCAAGGAGAAGTGCTGGGGTGGAGTTAAGGAGAAGTGCTGGGTAGGAGTCAAGGAGAAGTGCTGGGGTGGAGTCAAAGAGGAATTCTGGGGTGAAGTCAGGGAGGAAGTCTGGAGTAGAGTTAAGGAGGTACTCTGGGGTGGAGTAGGAGAGGAACTCTGGCGTGGAGTAAGAGGAGGGCTCAGGGGTGAAATAAAGGAAGGCTTCTGGGGGGGGGGATTAAGGAAGAGAATCGGGGAGGAGTAATGGAGGACTCTGGCGGGGCAGTAAGGGGGGGGGAAGAACTGCCGATAGCTTTTCATTTACACAGCCTATTACTCCTAATTATATATTTAAAATACATTCTCTGTTAAAACATACATTTTATTTATTAATCACGAAAATGTTATTCTTTTAAATGGCATGTATAGTATTAGTGACTTAGAATGTGAGGCGTCTTGAGCAAACAGAGACATGCTTCAGCGCCACCTATTATGATGCAAAAATTGCCCTAGAAGGTTACGCCTTCGATCTCCTCACTATAACAGCTACTGACTTGACCGTTGGACATGGGAACCGTGGGGTAGGGACATGCGTTGGTGTCTCCAGAGTCCCAGCCATAGTTGTATTCAGAAATATAATACATAGGATTTGGGGATGCAGGAGGCAAGATGAAGAGTCGCCATATTGGTTGAAACCTAGCACAGGCAAACAAGACAAGTCCATTTCTGATAAATTGGAACAGTTACACTCGGTGGCATAAAGCTGAATCTAAGAGTCATTGAATTTTTTTTAATTTTAAACTTCTAAATCGTTTCAGCTGTAAATCCAGTCCGCTATTTCAAACCTCCCTACAACCTACACTGCCATTGCTCTGACGGAACCTGTGACGTGAACGGGAAATGCTCTTCCAGGAAGTGTGCACCCCATTGGTTCGGAGAGTCCTGTCAGAACAGTAGATTAAACTTTAACGGTTTTCTTTATAATTTAAAAACGTGATTTAAGGGCGTGTATGATGCACGTTTTATGTTGTGTTAGACAATGTGACAATGCTGCAAAGCATGCAATTTTTGACAGACAGGGTCGTCTTTTTAGGTTTCTACAAAAACGGGGAGGGAGGTGTTTGGGGGGGGGGGGGGGGGAGGAAATCAAATTTGTTTAGACAGGGTCGTCTTTTTAGGTTTCTACAAAAACGGGGAGGGAGGTGTTTGGGGGGGGGGGAGGGGGAGGAAATCAAAATTTGTTCGAGTTGTTATGTTGTGTTTTACTGGAGGTGACACAGTACATAGCAATTTAAATAAAACCTGAACATTCTGTATCGGGGGTGGGAGGGGGGGGAGGCGCAAATGCCCCAAACTTGCCCTACCCAAATGACGTTCCTGTTGACATACGTTTCAAACATATGGCACTTGTAACAGACATCATTATGTTGTGACGACCACCGTACTGTTGAAAGATGAGACAGTATCATTAAACAAAAGCAAAGACGCACCGGACTGTGTCAGTAATTGTCTTTACAACGCTTTAATTCGAAAGGAAATCTACCAAGTAATCTGAATGGAATTTTTGGAGCATTGGATGACAACAACGATTACTCTTGCGTCACCGACCCTATTCAACCACTGTATATTAAGTTTGGTCACATCCATTACTTTACCTGGATACGGATAGTCCTGGGCGTTCATGGTGAGTCCTTTTTTTTTCTTTAAACGCACCTGGCGTTACGATTAAGGTATATTACAGGCACCAGCTCCGGAAGTTATTCTATAAATTCTCTTTTCAGTCTTTGTTGTTCAAAAATCGTTTTCATTCACATCAGCTGTTTGATAGGCAACGATACCTTAACAGCTCAAGGTTGGTAGTAGTGAATATAAGGTATTCATATCCCCAATGGTGTGAGTAGCTATATGATCCCAGTGGTGTGAGTAGCTATCTGATCCCAGTGGTGTGAGTAGCCATCTTATCCCAGTGGTGTAAGTAGCTATCTGACCCCAGTGGTGTGATTAGCTATCTGATCCAAGTGGTGTGAGTAACTATCTGATCCCAGTGGTGTGAGTAGCTATCTGATCCCAGTGGTGTGAGTAGCTATCTGATCCCATCTGTTGTGAGTAGTCATCTGATCCCAGTGTTGTGAGCAGCTACTAGACAGGCATAACCCAATCAATGAAAATGGTTATCTGAAAGTGATAGCCCCTGTAATGAGAGTAGCTGTCTGAAAGTGATAGCCCCTGTGATGTGAGTAGCTGTCTGAAAGTGATAGCCCCTGTAATGAGAGTAGCTGTCTGAAAGTGATAGCCCCTGTAATGAGAGTAGCTGTCTGAAAGTGATAGCCCCAGTGATGTGTGTAGTTATCTGAAAGTGATAGCCCCAGTGATGCCAGTAGTTATCTGAAAGTGATAGCCCCTGTAATGAGAGTAGCTGTCTGAAAGTGATAGCCCCTGTAATGAGAGTAGCTGTCTGAAAGTGATAGCCCCTGGTAATCTGATAGTGATAAAGTCAGAGATTAGAGTGGCTATCTGATATTGATAGATCCAGTGATGTGAGTGGCTAACTAATATTGATAAGCTCTTGGCGTGAGTGGCTATCTGAGAGGCATAGTCCCAATGGCGCGAGTGGCTATCTGAGAGGCATAGTTCCAATGGTGTGAGTGGCTATCTGAGAGGCAGAGTCCCAATGGTGTGAGTGGCTATCTGAGAGGCATAGTCCCAATGGTGTGAGTGGCTATCTGAGAGGCATGGTCCCAATGGTGTGTGTGGCTATCTGAGAGGCATAGTTCCCAATGGTGTGAGTGGCTATCTGAGAGGCATAGTCCCAATGGTGTGAGTGGCTATCTGAGGCATAGTCCCAATGGTGTGAGTGGCTATCTGAGGCATAGTCCCAATGGTGTGAGTGGCTATCTGAGAGGCATAGTTCCCAATGGTGTGAGTGGCTATCTGAGAGGCATAGTCCCAATGGTGTGAGTGGCTATCTGAGTGGCATAGTCCCAATGGTGTGAGTGGCTATCTGAGAGGCATAGTCCCAATGGTGTGAGTGGCTATCTGAGAGGCACAGTCCCAATGGTGTGAGTGGCTATCTGAGAGGCATAGTTCCAATGGTGTGAGTGGCTATCTGAGTGGCACAGTCCCAATGGTGTGAGTGGCTATCTGAGAGGCACAGTCCCAATGGTGTGAGTGGCTATCTGAGAGGCATAGTCCCAATGGTGTGAGTGGCTATCTGAGAGGCATAGTCCCAATGGTGTGAGTGGCTATCTGAGTGGCATAGTCCCAATGGTGTGAGTGGCTATCTGAGTGGCAGAGTCCCAATGGTGTGAGTGGCTATCTTAGAGGCATAGTCCCAATGGTTTGAGTGGCTATCTGAGAGGCATAGTCCCAATGGTGTGAGTGGCTATCTGAGTGGCATAGTCCCAATGGTGTGAGTGGCTATCTGAGTGGCACAGTCCCAATGGTGTGAGTGGCTATCTGAGTGGCACAGTCCCAATGGTGTGAGTGGCTATCTGAGTGGCACTCAGGGTTACCACACTCACCGAATCTGAGTGGCATAGTCCCAATGGTGTGAGTGGCTATCTGAGTGGCATAGTTCCAATGGTGTGAGTGGCTATCTGAGTGGCATAGTCCCAATGGTGTGAGTGGCTATTTGAGTGACATAGTCCCAATGGTGTGAGTGGCTATCTGAGAGGCATAGTCCCAATGGTGTGAGTGGCTATCTGAGTGGCATAGTCCCAATGGTGTGAGTGGCTATCTGAGTGGTATAGTCCCAATGGTGTGAGTGGCTATCTGAGTGGCATAGTCCCAATGGTGTGAGTGGCTATCTGAGTGGCACACTAATTCAAGACGGATATCTTGAAAGTCCATGTCTTAAAAACGTAATTGAATGTGTGTCACAGAACGGTTGTTACGGAGGAAGGCTTCGGTCCTGACTTATCACAAACTGTATTGACGTAGTAGTGGTCAGTACAGGACCGCTCCTCTCTGTGATTTATATGGTGGGTGTCTAGGCGTTGAGACAAACAAAGCACAACGTAGACTTGAACGAAATCCAACAACACAAACTCCAGGTGTCCAATGATAAAATAGACTATATTTATTACTGAAATAAAAACTTCCTCTATAGTAGTCACTATTTTATCTGTCAACTATCTGCTACTGTTTCTAAACTGTTAAACTATCTCGTCTCCTATGTTCCACTGGTCAACTTGTTTCTTGATCTTTTGCGACTATTCCCTATTCAACTGCTAAACTCTCTCGTAGACTTTTCTCTCTTCCTCAACTTCGTCGTAACTCTGTTCCCTCTTCCTCAACTCTATTGCAGCTCTTTGCTCTCTTCCTCAACTAACCCCATATCTTGAACGTTCTGTCTTAAATGCGATTCTCTAACTCCATAGGTGGCCCAGGAATACTCTCCATTACCACATCCCTGCCCCTAATTTCCGATCTATTAGAATTTTCCGTCGTTAACCCAAAATTGACCATGTGTAGTCTGGGAGGCCCGAAACATAATATTATCGAAAGAAACAATCCTTTCTATCTCAAGAATGTGACAATCTATTAACCTTAACTTCACCCCCTACTCTAACAATGCCTTCCCTAAAATAACAGCAGTTTCCGTCCATCCTATAAGTTACCTTAACAACAATGGAGCTCTGTCCTGTACACGCCCCAGTCATTTGTGACAATGTGATCTTATTTTATTGGGCATGTCTTGGGAATGTAGGCGTAGTCTGAAATAGGGCTTAACAGCTTGACCCTTGACCCACTACGTCTTTATACTTAACAGATCAACAAGACGGTTTCGAGCTGGATTTTCCCGAAAATAACGGGAAATGTGAACATCTGGGCGAAAACATTGTTGACAGAATGACGGTGGATCTCCACTGCTACTCAGGGCCGACCGAGGTCAACAGCTTGACAATATCGTGGAGAGGATTCAAAACCATCTGCTCAATCTACTTCAACGGCGGTAGGACTTAGTTACACGTTTAAAGCAAATAAACGTAACTGGACTTCAGCTTTCATTTTTTTAAAGAACCTATGCTTCACCCCATTTACAAATTATGGGGGGGGGGGGGGGGGGGGCCACCAACACCATCCAAAAAACAGAAAGGCCAACTCTTAACATAAAAAACTATCTTTGATTTATAACCTGGGAATAACAAAATTATGCCTCGGATTTTGAATGTTCAGAGTAAATAGTTACACGTTTAAAGCAAATAAACGTAACTGGACTTCAGCTTTCATTTTTTTAAAGAACCTATGCTTCACCCCATTTACAAATTATGGGGGGGGGGGAGGGGGGGACACCAACACCATCCAAAAAACAGACATGCCAACTCTTAACATAAAGAACTATCTTTGATTTATAACCTGGGAATAACATAATTATGCCTCGGATTTTGAATGTTCAGAGTAAATAAAACAAGTGACCTTACAACTTTTTCATCTCATATTGTCAATTTTTAAGGAGTTGTTTATTAAATGAAACGCCCATACTTTAGACAACGGATAGTGGTTACTGGTAGCTTAAAATGTTTTTATCATTAGTTTCTTTGTGTGTATTATTATTATCATTATTATTATTATCTGGGTTTCAGATAAAAAAAAACAACATAGCAATTACAGAAAATTTGACATTTAAAAACAATTGGTAAAAAGCTTGACCTCACCCACCAAATTACTATCTACCCATGCCTAGCCACGGACAGCACCCAGCAGCATCGAGCGTTGAGGGGGGTGAGAATGAGTCGGTATAGTAGAGTTTGAAGAAATGGGTCTTAAGGGCAGGTTTGAAGGCTAGGATTGTCAGTATATTGCTGATGTGTAATGAGAGAGAATTCTATTGTTTGGGGGCAAGGAAAGAGAAAGATACTTAACCATATGTTTTAGTGTGTGTTCTGGAAACAAAAATAATCCGCGTGTCTGCGGAGGAGCGAAGCTTTCGAAGGGGTGAATAGACGGAAAGAAGTTCAGTAAGATAGGAAGGGCAGGAACCAGATAAAAAGATGTGACAGAGAACAGACAGCTTGTAATCAATGCGTGTCTGTACAGGGAGCCAATGAAGTGAGTGAAGCAGTGAAGTGACGTGATCACGTTTCTTTGCCTTTAGAACTAAACTGGCAGCCCAGGGTTGAACTTTCTAAAGTTTTTCCACGAAATGTTTTTGTGAAACATACAAAAGAGAGTTACAATAGTCAAGACGAGAGGGAACAAGATCACAGACTAGTGTTTATGTTGCGCTTACTGTGAGTTTCTTTTTAAAGCTATCTGATAAGGATAACACCAGTGATGTGAGTGGTTATCTGAAAGTAATAACCCTAGTGGTGTGAGTAGTTATCTGATAGGGATTGGCCTAGTGGTGTGCGTGGCTATCTGTTACAGATAATGTGAGGTAGAATCCGACTTCTTTCTTCAACCCTGAAAATCAAAATTCACAGAGACGTTGATTTATATTCTTGTTGGTTATTTTCGTTTTCATCAAATAGGATTCACATTGAACTGCGTAATTCTCTACTTTGCGAAGATCTCTTATAGCTTAAATTTCGTATACATATTAGTCACAATAGGGTTTTTACAATACACCGATTTCGGCCATTCAACGCGTCTGATCCATTACACAAGCTTATGTAGTAATATTTGAATCAGGAACAAAATATAGATTGTGCCCCCATCTTTCCATAACTTCCTGCAGGCTAATGGGAGTTTTTGTTTGAACTCGACACTCATGGGGCTTAAGGATATTCGGAGACATAGCTTAAATATTGATATAAATTGACCATTAGGTCAAGTCATTCCATAAATAAATGGAAAGTAACACTATGCTAATGTGTGTGTTTTTCTAAAGAAAGTGAATTGTTTTACATAAAGACGTGTAAAGAGCTAGGAACTCACAGACACCCACACACGCACGCTTGTGGCTACTAACTGAAACTGTGACAGGTCATGTGGCTACTGACTGAAACTGTGACAGGTCATGTGACAGGTCATGTGGCTACTGACTGAAACTGTAACAGGTCATGTGGCTACTGATTGAAACTGTGACAGATCATGTAGCTACTGACTGAAACTGTGACAAGTCATGTGGATACTGATTGAAACTGTGACAGCTCATGTGGCTACTGACTGAAACTGTGACAGGTCATGTGGCGACTGACTGAAACTGTGACAGGTCATGTGGCTACTGACTGAAACTGGGACAGGTCATGTGGCTACTGACTGAAACTGTGACAGGTCATGTGGCTACTGACTGAAACTGTGACAGGTCATGTGGCTACTGACTGAAACTGTGACATGTCATCTGGCTACTGACTGAAACTGTGACAGGTCATGTGGCTTCGGACTGAAACTGTGACAGATCATGTGATTGCTACCTGAAAATGTGACAAATCATGTGATTGCTACCTGAAAATGTGACATATCATGTTGTTACTAGCTGAAAATGTGACAGATGATATGATTACTAACTGAAACTGTGACGATCATTTCGTTGATAACTAAACCTGAGAAAGATCATGTGATAACTTACTAAATATGAACATAACTATAATGCAATTGAATAGCCATTTCTTTTTATTATTTATTATTATTTTTTTTTACATCTTCAGGTAGAAATTTGATCTTCCTCAATTCAACCTACCAAATAGCCCCTGACCCTGACCCCAACAAGGGAGATTATTATCCGGTAGATGGCAGCAAAGCAAGAGGTGGGCTGTGCACACAAGCACGAGTTGGCGCAGGCCCAAAGAGTTACATTGTCAAGCTGGGAAAGCCCCTACTGATTCGTGAGATTATTTTGTACCGGCGTGTAAGTAAGTATAGTATTTGGTACAAACTTGTTCTTTGGGGCGGAATTGTGCGCATGCATCTAGTTATTTTCCTTCCAGCTATAATTTAATCAATTTTTCTTCGTAGTGTGTTCCTTTACAACGTTGACATATTCGTTCTCGGTACAATGTTAGTAAAAAGTTCATTTAAGATTTACTGTATCCTGTTCGGTAGTTGCTAAGTCTGATCACCAATGGCTTGGCTAATTATTGCTCTCTAAAGCCTTAAGCCTGTGTGGAGTGCAAGCTTAAGCCCTTCCTCTCCCACTGTATGTTTACCTTTCCCCGTAGACTTTACGAGTGCTTTAAAAATGAAAAAAAAAACGAAGATAAAATTCGTCTTGCCCTACTATACAGTTTGAAAGAATGACACACATTTTGAACAGTATATTTATCCACCCACCCTACCACAAAAAAAAACTCCCATAAAAAAACTACTCTCCCAAATCTTCCCCCCCCCCAAAAAAAAAAAAAAAACAAAAAAACAACAACAAACAGCCCCTTAAAAAAAAAAATACAAAAAAAAAACAAAAAAAACACAGTAACACAGCGTAAGGGAGATCATTCATTGGGGCCCGGGAAGCTGTGCATTGATGTCCCCTTGTGTTTACAAACAGTCTCTGCATTATTTTAATGTAGTTGTGATGGAGCAAATGTCCTGGTTCACTTTGGCCTAACTCGTGTCGGCTTATTTCCTCAACTGTGTCCCATTTCGCAGCTATCGCCCTTACATTCTCCTTCCGTACCTACAGATAGTGAGTGGCTATAAATGTGTTCCTTTAGTTTGGCCGTGTGGGTGGGGTGGGGGGGGGG
>CAXITT010000112.1:1455647-1462614 GCA_964033795.1 Lymnaea stagnalis | reverse complement strand
ATCCCCCCCCCCTTCCCCCAACTCGCACCATAGACACGTCCATATCCCCTCCCCCTTCCTCCCGACCTCATCACATAAAATATTTTTTTTTAATTATAAAAAAAAAAACACACAAAAAAACACACACACGCACATAAAGCACAACAAAGACAACTTTTATTTGATGAGTGAATTCAAATAGAGAAATTCAAATGAAAGAATCATAAAAATACTGCAATTTTGACAAGTCCACCTTTGCTGCAGACGTGAGTGGCTACTCCCACATGGTACCAGCCTCCATTTCTGGGTTATCGAATCAAGTTGTCAAGTTTCGTTTTGAATTTAATTCAAGTCTCGACTACCCGGTAGTGTGGCACAGGTCCGATACCAAGGAAACTATCGATACCATTAAAGTATCGTTAAATTCAAATTCAGCTAATCGTGGATTGTTGGATATCTGTGAAATCGAAGCGTTCAGCGGTAAGCATAACTTACGCGTCTCGTAAATTTGTAAAGAGGACTCAGGAGTCCAAAAAGGCAGCACAGCTATGTTAATTAAAAGAGAATATGCTCTTATGTCCTTAAATTTTCGGCCATAATCTCAACCCCCAGAAAAACAGTTTTAACGCAACTAGATGCCACTGATTTCTCGAAATCAAATTCCCGATTCCTGCATCAAATGAGATCCTTAAAAATATCGGAAATGCATTTGGGCCGTACCCTTTTCTTTCCTTTTACAGAAAAGTTGTTGAAATCAATCTCGGTGTGAAAGCGGGAAGGATATTAGAATATCAATTAATTTAAGGACCATGAAAAAATGTGCATTTGCGAGCCTTGGGGGGGGGGGGGGGGGGGGGGGGGTAGGGGAGAGCATTAAATGAGATTCTTATAAATTGCATAATTTGTATGCATGATTTATCTATTATTCAGCCCCCCCCCCTCCCCATTGCTCGATATTACATTTTATAAATGATTGATACAAAAAAAATTGTTTTTAGGTTTCTTTTAAATATACACCTTTTTAACGCGCTAAAACTGACGACACTTAATTGAAAGTGCAGTAACATGCCGAGATTCATTGATTGTTATGGTCTAAAAGTTCACTCCGCTTTGACTGTTTCAAAATTTCTTCATGGTATATTTTTTTATGAATTGGTTAGCTTTGCTTTATCTTGTGGATGTCCTGCTTGGCTTCTTTGGCCATTTCAACAACGATTTTTTTTTTAAATTCTTGCTTCTAGCATGCCCGGAGGGTAAATATGGTCTTCTGTGTGATGAAAACTGCATGGTCAAGTGCAACACGTCCAGGTGTCTGGATAATGGGGGCTGCTTACAAATGCCAATCATCTCCACCACAACGGCAACTGCTGTGGCAACAAGTGGAAGTAGGTCCCCGATGATGAAAACATCTTCTGCTTCCACCACAACGTCCGCAAGTGGAAGTAATTTTGCTGTGACGAAAACTTCACCTAATTCCGTCTCCGCAATCGACCTGGGACCTCCTATCGGATTGACCGTCAACGTGAACGCTACCGACTCTCCAGCTGGAAGCGGAAGTGAAAACTCACCGCCGGGAGGGACGACAGTCCTTAACCACGTTACAGACATTGGAGACAAGAACACCACGAGGCATCCCAAAAATAGCACGGGCCCGCCACACCAATTCCAAGACTACAAGAAGAAGCTGCTTTATTTGGCGTGGAGCCTGCTGGCAGTGGGCGCTCTTTGCAGTCTCTGCGTGACAGTCCTTTGTTGCGTGCACAGACGAGAGGTCAAGCAGGAGATTAAAGCCGAGTCTATCGATCTTGACCTTGATTTCGATTTTGATGATGAAGAAGGTAATTAGTGTGGAAGTGGAGGGGTGCAAAGGGGAGAGATATTAGTGGCTTTGTCTAGCAGTCTGTTTAGTGGCTCGGTCTAGCTGTTTGTTTAGTGGCTCGGTCTAGCTGTCTGTTTAGTGGTTCGGTCTAGCTGTCTGTTTAGTCTAGCTGTCTGTTTAGTGGCTCGGTCTAGCTGTCTGTTTAGTGGCTCGGTCTAGCTGTCTGTTTAGTGGCTCGGTCTAGCAGTCTGTTTAGTGGCTCGGTCTAGCTGTCTGTTTAGTGGCTCGGTCTTGCTGTCTGTTTAGTGGCTCGGTCAAGCAGTCTGTTTAGTGGCTCGGTCTTGCTGTCTGTTTAGTGGCTCGGTCTAGCTTTCTGTTTAGTGGCTCGGTCTAGCAGTCTGTTTAGTGGCTCGGTCTAGCTGTCTGTTTAGTGGCCCTTCTCCTTCATTGTGTTCGTTACGTCACACATCCATCCCAGGTGATGTAGGACGATTTATTTTACATTTATGGCATAAATGTTGTGAAAAAAATTCAGTTATGGAGGTACTAGTTATAGCTTGCCAAACAATGGTTATTCCAACGCATGAGCTTCCCATCTACAAAAGATAATTGATAAAATATGCATTCAAGTAATAAACTTTACAAGATTCACAATTAATATCTCCCAAACACCCACAGGTTCGCAACCGCACATTTTTTTACGCCCCTTCACCATCTTAATATTATAATGTTGCAACCACCAATAAGATTTATGACATCATCTTTAAATAGAGACTATTTCCGTAAAATCAATGAACGTATATATTTATAAGAATGAGCTAGAGTGACATAAAGCCAAAAGTGAGATACGATTTAAGTACGTTCGGATTCCTAAAAACAAGCATAGTTTTTGTTTCTATTATTTTACGGAAATCGAATAAATTTGAATGTGCAAAAAATATTTTAAATCCGCTTTTATTTTAGTAATACTTTAAGTATTATCATAATAAATTACAAGTACATTTAAAGTATCAACTAAAGAACTATTTTAAGTATTTTATATGTGTTTAAAAGTTATGGAAAAAAATAATGATCAAAGAATTGCACCGCAATCACATTTATCGGGAAAACCCAAACATCAGTCGTTTTTAGTGCGTCTTTTAGTGCATTGTTAATATTGCGAGATAAATTTTTGAATTAATTTGTTCTAAGTAATCACGCAAATGACGTCATAGTGCGAATAGCTTATTTTCCCAAAACTCTTAGGTTTCTTGAAATTTAATAACCGCGAGTGACAAACTGATACTGTATTTTACCTTCTTAAAACTAAAATTAATAAATACAATTGATTGCTTTTTAAATAGTTAATAAAACACACACACGCATTTCAGCTGTGTATATTTTAACATTTAAAAAGTTTTTACTTGTTTTATTCCAAAAATATACATTTATTAAAATTATAACGTAATAAAAACTAACCTCTAAATATAGTTCTAAAAAGAAAATGCTGTTTAAGTCAAACAGTGCAGCGCCACTCCACAGCCAAATAGCATTCACTAATCAACTTATAACTAAAACAAAAAAGAACTAATCTTATGAAGTGCACATTATTTTAGTTTGGGTATTGAAGGGACTATAATCCGGTGGAAGATTTTTCTAAAATTATTTAAATCTGGGTGGAGGAGGGGTTGGTCACTTTACCCCAGGCAGCACAAGATACGTCTCAAAATACAGGAATGAATTTGAAAAATAATTAACCTTCTTGGGTACATACATTTCGGAGGTAGGAGCTAGGATGTGTACATTTTCACGTGGATGACAATATATTTAAATCCTATGGTATTACGTTTGAGAAAAAAAAAGGTGTTACATTCTCTTTTTACAAATTATATATTTATTTTCATTTTGCTCAAGGCAGAACAAGATACATCTCAAAATATAGGAATGATTTTGATAAATAATTAATTTTCTTGGGTAAATACATGCCGGTGGTAGGAAATAAGATGTGTACATTTTAACGGGGATGACACCATAGTTAACCCCTATGGAATTACATATGTGAAAAAAGATATGTTACTTTCTCTTTTTATAAATATACATATGTTTACAAATTAAGAAAATCAATGGCGTTAACAAATTTTGGTACATTTATATAAGTATACTCATGAATATCAAAACCCAATCATTTTACACACTTGAAAAATGAATTTTGAAAAATAGAGAGGGGTTAATATTTACTTTCAAAAACTTAAAGTATATTTTTGTTTTTACGTTGTTAAAAGTAAAGAGATGCGTATTTATGAGGGGAACCATTTAAATTAAAAAAACACACACAAAAAAACACACTTACATCTGTAAGAGACGTGGAAAAAAGTTGCGCGATTCTTCTTTAGATAAAAGAAATCTTTGTTTTAACGATTTTCTGACAATATATAATTTTTTAAAAAAGGTAAAAATGTGATAAAATTTTTGCTGAAGAAATCAATATATATCGAATTCCTATAATATAAAATATTTTTATATCCTATATAGAGATTTTGCTGTCAAAATAATGGAATTTTTTTAAACAATTTTTTGAGAAAAAAAGTTGTCATTCAAGGGCACGAAAGGGGTTAAATCTAAAGTATTTCTCCAGCATAGTAATTGTCCCTCAATTATCTTCTTTAGTGACAAAAGTGATATAGTTAGTGATAATTTAGACTGTGTAATTTAATCTCATATTTAGAGTGGAACAAAATACTTTAGGAGCGTGAAAGGGAGTTTGGTAGGCCTATAATACATAGCAGATAAATACTTATCAAAACTCAATGATGCTAGAAACGTAAATATTATTACATTTTTAAAGTAATCAATTGTGATGAATTTTTGCAGTAGCAGTTACAAATTTTCGCAAAAGATCTACCATTATTATCCCGATAACATCGGGTCATTTATTCTAGTTTTTAAGAATTTTATTTAGCGCATTTTTTAGGGAATTTTACTCAGTGAAATCAACTCCATCCGGTAGCGTAAGTGACATTGTGACACTGAGAATCATGAATTTTAATGATGATTCTGTCCCCGTGAAAGGGAAAGAACTGAGCGTGGATCCGCTGAAAGCTTATTTTCTTAAACTACCAATACACTGTGTGCTGACCTGAACTCACCTGTGTCGCCAATTTCTGTTATATACAGGGTGGGTCACATAAACCACTACAAATTCTCAACACAATGATTATGATTAGCGTCTATGTCCCTCTGTAAGAACTAAACATATACGTTTTTTTTTAAAAATAATATTCAACATAATTTTAATTAAGGCCTCGAATTTTTAATTTTTATAAAATATTTTTTTTTTCTTTAAATTTAAATAATTGTTTAATTTTTCTTCCAGCATCCAACTATCTTGATCCGAGCTATTCCAGAACGACATCGACCTCAAGATACGGTGGCAAGTCTCTTTCGTTCTCTATGGGCCCCTCTGTGACCGGGAGCACGGGGGAGACTTCAGGCACTTCCCGCTCCTACTCAACCATTTTCGCGAAATGATGTTCAAGTCTGTGTACATTTGGATTTTAATGTTGTTCTTTTTTTTTCCACCAACCAAACCATTACTTTTGACATAAAAAAAAAAAACACAGAGAACTTACTTCTTTAATATTAAAAATTAGACTTATTATTTTTTTTTGTTGTTGGTTTTTTTTTGATGACATGGGTTTTCTACGATTATTGGGTTGCTGCAGATAAGCAGCTACTTAAAGTGAAACAATTGATCTCCAGAATGAATGGAATGGTCGTCAGCTTCTAGGCACTCAATAGGTGACTGGATGACCGATTTGGCTAAACTGAGCAAACCTCAAGTTAGTAGAGTTCACTTCCAGCCAAAAGCCTATCAAGCAAAAACATCACCCCGGGTGGATGAGACTCGTTAACCTTGGTCGGCAACTCATCTAAGAGAAGGAAACTCTGAATTCAAACCCGGAGTTGGAGTCCTGTAAGGCGCATACAATGACAATTACTGCAGCCGTACCCGTCCCTTGACGTGGAGTCTTGCCACTGGATTTTGTGGGCCCGGACGAGAGAGTGAGGTTGACGTCGCGCAACTCTTCCTCACTTTAAAAAAAAAATTATCCCGTGCAAGTCATCAGTCACCAGACAATAACTCACTAGCCGGACTCTTCTCTCATGAGAATGTGAGGTTTAAACAGGGTAGTCCCTAACCCACCCACCATCTAGCTCCGTAGACGCGTTTCCTCAGTTTCAAGACTCGACATAAACAACAACAATGAAAGATGATTGCCATTCACTGCGCATGTCGACTATAATTGAAGCGGGTGATTATAGACCTTGCTTCGTGTTCCAAACTTCAGAACCGAGAGAACAGAACTCAAATAGCGCACAAGATCCCTTATTGAGACCTGTTCACCTCTACGCTTTCGCCGTAGCAACTATGTTTTTAAGCCTAAGACCACGGCACTTCGATGGGCCTACAAAAAAAACCTACTGTTTTGGGAGTCTTTTTCGTATGTTTGGTTTAATTTTAATTTAAAAAATAATAATTGGATTGTTTTCAGTAAAAAATTTACCGCATTTTTTGTGTTAACACCGTAAGTAATCGAATAAGAATAACTTTCATTGACTTTTGCGGTCTCAATCTCAATAAACCAACCAGAATATTACCTTTTAGAGAATTGAGTTGTTAATACTTAAGTGTCAATATGCTTGCATCATACATTTTCTCATCCTTGAGAAACAAGTCAAAGGACTATATCCTGTATATTTATTTGTATTAACTTACACAAGCAGTTGAATGGATTTTCTTACACATTTTGTGTTTTGATTGCCAACTAGCCCGTACCCCTGACAGGAGTAAACAGATCTGCTTTTCAAAGACACACCCACGGACACCGTGTGTAGGACACTAATTATATAGTATTACAGGCTTGCACTTTTAGTCAAACCTATCGGTTAATAACACGTGTTGTTTGAGAGTGGCGTAAATCTAAAGAAGGTATGCTTGCTCGGGGTGTGCTCAGTCCCGGGCTTCTTAGGCCACAGGGTTGTCAGCTGGGAATATTTCAAGGCACGCGTTCTTTAAATTCAAAACCATTTATTTTCATGCATTAAAGACTTATGAAGGAGTGTTGTTTAAGAAATAAAGAGAACCTTAGCCTAACTTCTGTTCACGGAAATTATGGACGTTTTCATAAT
>CAXITT010000112.1:1418147-1450647 GCA_964033795.1 Lymnaea stagnalis | reverse complement strand
GCATAGATGACAGGCGTTAAATGACACAGCTGACAGGCGTTAAATAACACAGGTGACAGGCGTTAAATAACACATAGATGACAGGCGTTAAATGACACAGGTGACAGGCATTAAATAACACATAAATGACAGGCGTTAAATGACACAGCTGACAGGCATTAAATGACACAGGTGACAGGCGTTAAATAACACATTGATGACAGGCGTTAAATGACACAGGTGACATGCATTAAATAACACATAGATGACAGGCGTTAAATGACACAGTTGACAGGCGTTAAATAACACATAGATTAGATGACAGGCGTTAAATGACAAAGTTGACCGGCGTTAAATAAAACACAGATGACAGGCGTTAAATGACACAGGTGACAGGCGTTAAATAACACATAGATTGCAGGCGTTAAATGACACAGGTGATAGGCGTTAATTAACACATAGATGACAGGCGTTAAATGACGCAGGTGACAGGCGTTAAATAACACATAGATTAGATGACAGGCGTTAAATGACACAGGTGACAGGCATTAAATAACACATAGATGACAGGCGTTAAATGACACAGGTGACATGCTTTAAATAACACATAGATGACAGGCGTTAAATGACACAGGTGACAGGCGTTAAATAACACATAGATGACAGGCGTTAAATGACACAGGTGACAGGCGTTAAATAACACATAGATGACAGGCGTTAAATGACACAGGTGGCAGGCATTAAATAACACATAGATGACAGGGGTTAAAATGACACAGGTGACAACGTTAAATAACACATAGATTAGATGACAGGCGTTAAATGACACAGGTGACAGGCGTTAAATAACACATATATGACAGGCGTTAAATGACACAGGTGACAGGCGTTAAATAACACATAGATGACAGGCGTTAAATGACACAGGTGACAGGCGTTAAATAACACATAGATGAAATTCGTTAAATGACACAGGTGACAGCGTTAAATAACACATAGATGACAGGCGTTAAATGCCATATCATAGATGAAAGGCGTTTGCGTTAAACTGAAACAAATACACACGTTTGGTAATCAGTAAAAACTATTGTAAAAAAAAAAAAAAGTAAAACATTATGTTAACCCCTTGAGACCTAAAATGTCTCTAAATATTTTTCACAAATTGCTTTAACTAAAGTTTGGCTTCTTTTCATCGATTCTATAGTTGTTGTTTTTTTTTTGTTGTTTTTATAACAAAGCAAACCTGCCAAATGTTGTTGTCAACTATATGGATTGGACTTACACCGGCTTAGCTGAGATCTTGAGACCATGTCCCGACCAACAGATTTCGTGGTCAAACTGCAGCACACTGGACATCTTCTGCTCATCGAGTCCACAGACCAAGACACTTAAGATGAACGTTACCAGTGACTATGAACAAATCACAGTTTCTGTCAGTGGTGGTGAGAATTATATGTGACTCTACAAAAATCTTTTCCTCACGATGATTCGCTTTTATAATAATACAATATATTTAATACATAAATTAAAGGCTATATATCGGGGTCACCAATCTTGTTCACAGATTGCGGATAGCTGACATAACGACGAGCGGGGGCCGCATAATCATTCTTTACAATACTTGCAAGCCAGAACAAAAACTCTCGGGAAAAAGCGAAAATCTATGTTTAGTATTCCATGTTAATCATGGGTGAGTGGCGTGTCATGTACAAAAAAACAAAGAAAACCAACATATTTATTTACTTAAAAAAGTTATCCAAGAAAGGGACGTTAACAAAAAAATAGTTACATCAGATGTAGTTGGCACATATCCGAATCTCACAAACTGAGCAGCAACAAAAACCAATTAGTGAGATTTGTGAAACTGCTATTTGGCTTTGAAGATACCAGCAATGTTTAGTATGGAATAGTTGCATCCAATCCAGAGAATAGCCTCAAATGTTCATCAGTCAATCTCGCTCGATGTTTTGACTTCGCATACTTCATTTTTGAAAATTTTTGCTCACAGACATAAGTTGATGAGCCAACTTACTGCTGTGTGATAAGACAAGTCAAAGAATTCAGAATTAATTTCTTCTAGAAAAGCATGGAACTGACAGTGATGGAGTGCATGTCCTCGAATGAAGTTTACAGCAGAAGCGAATAGTTTAAGTACATAACATATATCTAAGTCTTTCCCACAGAGTTCTTGCTGATGTGTGATGCAGTGTATGAACAGAGCGCCCGGAATTAGAAAATCTTCAAAATGAGCGCTGATCTGCCCCACCATACCTTTCCTTACTCCAGCCATGTTTTTTTCCTCAATCAACTGTAATACCTCGAAGCTGATTCGACTGATTGTTACAGTCTTGTCTTGAAAATTTTTTTTTGCACTTCAATGTAGCTGTCTTTTCCAATTGTGTTTCCATGCATGATGCAAACCGATACCAAGTCTTCCGTTATTTGAAATTTCAAATTGACACAACAAATGAACATAAGAAGTTGTGACTTTCTCGAGAGATCAGTAGACTAATCTAGCGCCAGAGAATACCACAACAAGTTCCTAGCTTTCGCATGTGCCTTTGTTCTATACAAGTTCTTCTGTTCTCCACACGACTGAACTTGCCGACAGGCTTATAGTTCCAAACAAGTCGGCTTTCTCAGGACAAACGTTATTTGCTGCTTCCATCATACACGCTTTGATGAAGTTGCCGTCAGTAAACTGTTTTCGTGGATCTAACATGGTATGCACTATTTTGTAACTTGTACGAGTGACACATTCATTTCAGCAAACTTTCACGCGGAGAGATTTCTTTGGCTTTCTAAACCAAGTTTCATTGACTCATAACTCCCAGACCGTAAGAGAAGTAAATATTTCTGGAGCGTCGGACCTGTGTTGACAGCTGAATGCATCTCGGAGTTGGAAAATACGTTTTTGTGCGTGTTTCCATGGAAACCATGTAACGTCTGAACGTAGGTAGAGCTAACACTAGCCTGGGAAGGACTTTGGATCGCACAAAATGAAGAAACATCGCAATAATGAAAAAACAAGAACATCTAGAAACAATAATTTAAAATTGAAAATGGTAAATCTAAGGCGCACAGCTATCAGGACTTCCCACACGTGTGAAGATCTCCTATTATTCTAAACATAATATTTAAATTAAAATTGTATCATGTCTGGTGCTCCATATATCAAGGAAACTCAAGTGCCATCGGCGGGCCTCATGAAGTGGCGTCTCGGGGCGTATCCGGCCCATGGGTCGTAGTTTGGTGACTCTGCTTTACATAATAAATTAATTGATGAAAAAAAACTTTCGGGAAAAAATATGTTTAGGATCTCGTATGTTGAATATAAACGTAAAATGGACGTTTTATTAGTAAACTTTAGATTAGTAAACTTTAGATTAGTATACTACAGATTAGTGAAGTATAGATCAGTAAAAAAAGTATAGATTAGTAAACTATAGACTAGTAAAGTATAGATTAGTAAACTATAGACTAGTAAAGTATATATTGCTAAAATATAGATTAAATTGTAAACTATAGGTTAGTTAACAAAAGTTAAGTTAACTATAGATTAGTGAATGCAGTGGCGTAAACACAGCACAATGTGACACGCAAGGGCTTATATTGCAAGCCATAAATAAACTAATACGTCCCTGAGCAAGAGTGCAATTTAAAGCATTGTAATTTTTATTTATTAATTATTATTTTTTTGCTAGTGTCCCCCGAGTTTAGATTTCATTTTCTGGAAATAAAATTGTTTAAAACACATTTCAAGATCACAACTACATTTCCTACGTGCAGTTAGAGATGTTTTATTAAGGAAACACAAACTAAGTTTCATATTGATCGACTCCATTCGCTAACGCTAACATGTATAATGTTTCCTCCGTTCTTTTGAAGTTCTCTAATACAGTGTCTCTTTCACACACTTTCCACGGGGTTTGGGGGTGGGGGTGCATTTTGGATTTTTTGCTGGGCAGTGCCAATGACCAGAGGCGTAGTTAAAATGGATAAAGGGAGACGTTTGTCCTTGGGCGCCAGACTGCCTGGGGAGTAAAAAAACATCAGGGACATCCATCCCAAATCAACATGACCCAAACTCATTTGAGCCCATGGTGGTATGCTTTTGCCCTAGCTAAGCCTCACCATCAAAATCTTTATAGTGATCAGCACATTTTTGATACATTCAAAATGTGAGAATGCAATTTAACACACACCTGAATATAGTTGTACGCCATTTTACACTTAATGGCTGATGAACGGGACGAAGGCTACTTTAAAATTCAAGTGGCACTTGACCTCATGGCCATCGTTCGGACCCTGCCACCCCTACAACTTGGGGGGTCCTCGGATATTATGGGGACTTTATGTTCTTATGATGACATTTTTTATGTTATCAGATTTAGAATAGAAGATGCGGGAAACCACGCAAAAAATGATAAGGGCTCGAAAAGTCAGGCCTCGGGCACTGCTTGACCCGGTTGTGTTAACAAATTATTTTTTACACTACTCTATAGTAATGTGGCTTTTACATATTCATTAAAACTATTTTGAGGCAAACTACTTAATTAAAAAAATTGATTTTTTTTAAAAGATAAGAAAAGACATAAATCCTTCCAAAAAGGTTTCCATCACAAAAATGCACCGCTAGCATCATTAAACTTGTTGAGCACAATTTTTCTTTAAAGCAACATCTTACGTTCACTAATTACATTCTACCAATATTTGCAAAGATTGGAGCATATGACTTCGGCTTATAATCAGGTGGACAAATTTCCGGGAACAGTATACAATATTTATTATCGAATATTTGTAAACCTGTAACAAAATTATCCTAAAATATACGGATCATCAAATATATCGAGCGTAGCGATATTGCAAAGGTCCCACTAATTGTAATCGGTTGAAGGCACCAATAACTGTTATTTTTAAAAAAAAATATATTTAAAAAAAAAAATTAAAACTTAGTCGTTTTATATAAAAATATTTTTGGAATTTTTGTTCTACACATATTTCTCCGGAGGGGGGTGCAGTTGACTCTCAACATATGGGTGGGGGGGTTGTAATCCATCCCCCCCCCCCAGCCTGAGAGCTGCCTGAAAACCACACAGAACTAGTATTGGGTTATATTGTTATTATATTTCCTGAGAATTTGCTTAAAATTTTTGAATGGCAATTGATTCTGTCTGTCTGTTGAGGTCGTGAACTAGCGTCGGGAGATACTTTGTCAGAGTCGGACAAAACCCTTGAGGCGACCGGATGGCCGGAAGTAAATGAATCCTTGCCTGCGCCAACTGAGTACTCGACCGAGGGAACCTTGCAATGCCGCTTTCAATTCTCAACCCCCAAGGCCGTCAACAGATACGTCATGAGTGATGGTAACCGTGATTATACTATTCCCATTTGTCATGAGTGATGGTAACCATGGTGATACTATGCCCATTAGTCATGAGTCATGGTAACCATGGTGATACTATTTACATCCACATCTTTCGTTTTGATACTAATTAAATAATTGGGAATTCGATATTTTTAAAGTACACTGTTTAGTTTTGTTTTAAACTGAGCTTACCCTGTTATGATATGTTACATTTGTTATAGAGACAAACACTGTTATGTTACATTTGTTATAGAGACAAACACTGTTATGTTACATTTGTTGTAGAGACAAACACTGATATGTTACATTTTTTATAGAGACAAACACTGTTACGTTACATTTGTTATGGAGACAAACACTGTAATGTCACATTTGCTATAAAGACAAACACTGATATGTTGAGTTATTAATAATGACAAACACTGACACGTTAAGCTAGTTATAAAGACAAACACTGATATAGCCAGAGGGTCCCCCATGTCTAATCAAAAAGCTTCCGGAACACGAAAATTTTCACGGTCAACGAAATACCCCAGTATCGAAGGACTTGAATTGAAGTCGGTGAAGCAAAGTAATTGCTGTGCCGTTCACTCTCATCACAACAGTTAAGATGTGATCGTTAGTGTGAACTGTCATGATAATATTCATTTTAACACTCCTGTTCCCGTCACAAGGATCGTTATTATGACACTTTAGGTATGACACTTTAAGTATGCCTCTTTTAATATGACACTTTTAGTATGACACTTTAGGTTTGACACTTTAGGTACGACTCTTAAAATACGAAATCCTTGGTAAGACACTTTAGGCATGACACTTAAGGTTTGAAACTCATGCGCTTTACTCAGGTCACCCGACAACTTGCCGAATTAATGTACAGTGAATGAAACATAGTAGAAGAACTTGAATCGGGAAAGTCTTAATAAGTATCCACAAAACTAAAACAAAATGATGTGGAGGTTTTGGCGTACAGCCATCATCAGCCCAAACAACAGAGCTACAATGAGAACTCGGCTTTGCTGAGGTCGTCCGAAAGTCATGCAATTTATCGTGAACCACTTTTTAGTGGTACAAACTGTTAGTATCCCAGAAGATAGGTCAATATAAAAACGTTTATTTACTTTTTTTATGTTGTCAAATGTGGGGTTAGCGTGCGTGGTTAGTGTACGGGGTTCGTGTGCGTGGTTAGTGTGTGGGATTAGTGTGAGGCGGTGGGAGAAGTGTTTTAGCAGGTTTCCAATTGATCTTAACCCGTTCTGTCCCATTTTTTCGCCCATTCAGTAAATCAGCTCAGGATTGACAGCAACTACGGAGGAGCCCCCGTGCTGCACACATACAACCGTAAAGCATTCAGCAATTTTATATCATCCAGACGGAAGACGGTCACCAGATCCCCCGCCGTCATTGTGGACGAAATCTTCATCAGCCGAAACGTAGATCTCCAATCTATTGCAATGGATTCATCTTGCGGTGCAAGCGTCTTTGGCGGTGAGTTTGTCTTCTTCTTTTTTTATCAACGCGCGTTTCATGTGTCAGCAGCTTAATTGAAAGTTTTAAGTTTTTTTGAGTTCAATCTCATCACATAGTTGGTTTTGTTAAGTTGTTAACTCCAAGACGATACATCTTTTTTAATCGTGATTGAGGGCTTTTAGTAAATTACTACCGAAATTAAATTTTCTGTTGGAAAAAAAATTTGACCTGACGAAAGGCGTCAAGTAGTACTAACTACAGACATTAAGTAGTCCTGTCTACAGGCCCTAAGAAGTCGAAAATTCAGGAATTTAGTAGACCTGACAACAGGCATTAAGTAGGCCTGGCTACAGGCCCAAAGAAGTCATAAATTCAGGAGTTAAGTAGACCTGACAAAAGGCATTAAGTAGGCCTGTCTACTGGCCCTAAGAAGTCGTAAATTCAGGAATTAAGTAGACCTGACGAAAGGCATTAAGAAGGCCTCCTTACAGGCATTAAGTAGGCCTGACTACAGGCATTGAGTAGGCTATAGTTCAGGAATTAAGTGGACTTGATTAAAGTTATAAAGCATAACTAACTACAGGTATTAAGCCGACCCAGCTACACGAATTAAGTAGACCTAACTAGAGGTTTTAATTAGACCTTACCATAGGTATTAAGTAGGTCTAACTGTAGGCATAAAGTATACCTATCTACAGGCATTAAGTAGACCTGACTAAGTCATTATATAGGCCTAGAATATAATAATTAAAGTGGCAACAACAATGGGTATTTCTTGAGTTGTTTACTGTGCTCTTTTCCTTGTTATATTTTCATTTGCCCTGTGCGCCGAGGAAGGCTCTCTACCGAAACGTTATAATCTTATTGTTCTGTACTTAAATTCGAGCTTTCACATCCCTCGTTTTGCTATTTCATTATGTAGGCCTAGCTAGCATTAAGTAGACCTGACAAGCATTGAGTAAGCGAAACTATAGGCAAAGTTGGAAATGCCTTGTAAAAATAGGATTAAAACCTTATTCCTAAGTCTGATATTCCATTCTCGAAAAAATACAATATGAATATCCTTATTTTAGGGGACATGCGGCAACAGCATTAACTTGTAAAAAACACATCCTGTAACCACATATTCTTGTAAAAACGTCAACTTGTAACAACAACACCTTGTAACAATATCATCTTGTAATAACACCACCTCGTTACAACACTAAATTCCAACAACACCATCTCGTAACAAGGCACCTTGTAACAACACTAAATTCCAACAACACAATCTCGTAATAAGGCACCTTGTAACAACACTAAATTCCAACAACACAATCTCGTAATAAGGCACCTTGTAACAACACTAAATTCCAACAACACAATCTCGTAACAAGGCACCTTGTAACAACACTAAATTCTAACAACACAATCTCGTAACAAGGCACCTTGTAACAACACTAAATTCCAAAAACACAATCTCGTAACAAGGCACCTTGTAAGAACACGAAGTTCCAACAACACAATCTCGTAACAAGGCACCTTGTAACAACACCACCTAATAGCAACAAACATCCTTGTAACAACATTAACTTGTAACAACTACATCTTGTAACAATACCACCTTGTAAATACCATCTTGTAACAACACCACCTTGTAGTAATACCAATTTTTAACAAAACCACGTTTAAAAACACCATCTTGTAACAACACCATCTTGGAACAACATTAACTTGTAACAACACTAACTTGTAACAACTCCACCTTGTAACAAAACCAACTTGTAAAAACAGCACCTTGTAACAAAACTACCTTGTAACAACACGATTTTGTAACAACACTACGTTGTAACAACACCACCTTTTAACAAACCACTTTGTTACAACACCATCTTGTAACAACACTAACTTGTAACAACACCACCTTGTAACAACACCACCTTGTAACAACACCACCTTGTAAAAACACCATCTTGTAACAACACCACCTTATAACAACACCACCTTGTAAAAACACTAAACAGTAATAACATCATCTAATCACAACACCACCTAACAACAACACCTTGTAACAACACTACTTTGTAAAAACACTACCTTGTAACGACACTACCTTGTTTTAAAGAACTGTATGCTACGATCCAAAACATAATTTAAAATGTAAAGACAAACTTTTTTCACGACCCATAAGTCAGTATACGTCCCCTTTGAAATGTTAAGATTACCCCCTAATTACTTCTGGATAGAGTTTATTGAATTTCTTTTTTGCGTAACTCTCTTAAAATTAAAATAACAGGGCCTAACTTTACCATATATATATATCATTTTGTAGTGTAGTAGGCGGAGTGATCTATCAGAGGAAGCGATACAATAAGACGATACAATAAGATTTTTTATTTTATTTATTTAATAACAGACTCCGCGTGCCCTCGTGGAAAATTCGGCCTGGAGTGTGAAAATGACTGCAGCTGCTCGCCGGAAGAGTCATGCTCTGTGAGCACAGGGGGGTGTCTCTCAGGGGTGTCGAAGCCGTTCAACTGCCAATCAGGTGGGCTTTATTTCAATGACCGAATTATGCCATACTGGGCGTGCTACTTAGGCGGCATGCAGGGCCGTATTTACAGCAGTGGAGGCCCTGGGCACAGTAATGCACTGAGGCCCCCTAGCCCTCCATCTCCATATACTCAGGGCCGTGCGAAGGAGGGGGCGAAAGGGGCAATCATCCCCGGCGTCATCATCAGGGGATGGTAAAGTCGTGATGAGATAGGCCCTTCATAAGGAATTAAACAATGCAATATCATGTAATTAAAGACAGAGGCGGAAAAAACGTCTTAATAATGCGCCCTGGGCATCATTTTTCCCGGGAACGGCTACCTGTAGTAGAGACCGACCGAATTTCGGTGTCGGCTTCGGTTTCGGCGCCGAAAGTGGCCATTTTATCACTTTCGGCCAAGTTTCGGTTTCAGCCGAAACTGAAAAGTTAACTTTCGGCTTAATTTCGGTTTCGGCCGAAAGAGAAAACTTAACTTTCGATTTTTCTTCGGTTTTGGCCGAAATTGATTTAGACTTTCGGCCATCCGGCCGAAAGTGACTCAGGTTTTCGATCATTTAATACTCAGCGAAAGCGATATTTAACAACAAACTAAGCGACATTTAAGAACAAATTAAGCGATCGTTGAGAACAAACTAAACGATATTTAACAACAAACTAAGGGACATTTAAGAACAAACTAAACGATCTTTAAAACAAACTAAGCGCTCTTTAAGAACAATCTAAGCGATCTTTAATAACAAACTAAATGATCTTAAAGAAAAAATTAAACGATTTTTAAGACCAAACTAAATGATCTTTAAGAGCAAAACAAATGGTCTTTAATAGTAAACTAATTTATAAGAATAAACTAAGCTATCTTTAACAGAAAACTTAATGTTCTTTAGGAACAAACTAAAAGATCTTTAAGAACAAGCTAATCGATCTTAAGGAACAAAATCAATTATCTTTAAGAACAAACTAAGCGATCTTTACAACAAAAAAAGCGATCTTTAGGAACAAACTAACTGATCTTTGAGGAAAAAAAAGCGATCATTAACAAAAACTGGAGAATCTTTAACAACAAACTAAGCGATCTTTAAGAACAAACTAAGCGATCTTTAACAACAAACTAAGCGATCTTGAACAACAAACTAAACGATCTTTAAAAATAAACTAAACGATCTTTAACAACAAACTAAGCGATCTTGAACAACAAACTAAACGATCTTTAAAAATAAACTAAACGATCTTTAACAACAAACTAAACAATCTTTAACAACAAACTAAACGATCTTTAACAACAAACTAAACGATCTTTTAACAACAAACTAAACGATCTTGAACAAAAAACTAAACGATCTTGAACAACAAACAAAACGATCTTTAACAACAAACTAAACGATCTTTAACAACAAACTAAACGATCTTTAACAACAAACTAAGCCATCTTTATGAACAAACTCACCGATCTTTAAGAACAAACTAACCGATCAATAACAACCAACTAAACGATCTTTAAAAAGAAATTAAGCGATCTTTTAGAACCACATTTTTAGAGACCCTGTTTAAAAAAAATAATATGTTGCATTAATCCCCCCCTCCCCCCCAATTTTGCCTAATTTTCTCCTACCATACTATTTAAAAAAAAAAAATTGTAAACAATTTAAATTAATTTTATATTAAAATGGTTTTAAAAAAAAAAAAATTTTTTCTTAAACCCCCCCCCCCCCCCAATTTTGCCTAATTTTCTCCTACCATACTATTTAAAAAAAAAAAATTGTAAACAATTTAAATTAATTTTATATTAAAATGGTAAAATCCAAAGTATTCATTAGATCAAGGGTCTCAAATTCAAATCATGGAAAAAGGGGGGGGGGGTGCGCAGAAGGTAGTGTCTGAATGAGAGTGGGCCGCATCAAGTAATCCACAAAAAGCGATTACAACTGTTACAATCTGCTCAACCTTTATAAATAACAACGAAATCATTAAGGGTTCTCAAGAACTACTCACTGTTGCCAGAAACCTGTCATACAAAAATATATAGAAACATTAAAAAAAAAGAAATCAAAATTAGACAAGTCGGTGAGATTCGACTGGAGCCGTCGCAGAGAGTCACGTTATAGATTTGAGAGTGGGGGAAACGGGCCGGCGCATTTACACTAAACTTTTCTGTCATGTAGCGGGCCGCAAAATATCGTCTTGCGGGTCACAAATGGCTCGCGGGCCGCGAGTTTGAGACCCCTATACTAGATCTTTATTTATTAATATTCACGATTATCTCATTTTTTAAAAAAAAAAGAATGTAAATATTTATACTTTCCCACATCATTTTCGGTGTATGCAGAATGTATGCGGGAACGAATTTCAAAATATCTTAATATTTCATTTTCGGTTTCGGCTTCGGTTTCGGCCAAAATTCATTTTCAACTTTCGGCCTTTTTTCGGTTTCGGCCGAAAGTCATTTTTAAACTTTTGGCCTTTTTTCGGTTTCGGCCGAAAGTCATTTAAAATGTTCGGCCTATTTTCGGCTTCGGTCGATATTTCGGTCTGTCTCTAACCTGTAGCCTACTGTTTTGAAAAGCATTATTGCCTAGGTAGCCCTAGCCGTTTGATTAATTTCTTTCAAGTAATTTTTCCGCAGAGGTTGGAGTGGGTGGTTGGTCTCCTTGAAGTGTTAGGTCCCCTAGAAGCTTGAGGCCCTTGGCCAGTGCCTTGTGGGCCCATGCCTTAAAACGGTACTGGTGACAAGACACGTAACATTGTTTGAGAACCCTTTTATGAAATACATTCAATTACCGATTAATATAAAAACAAAAATACAATTATCTGCTTATAAATAAATGCTCACTGCCCCATTAACTTCATTTCCAACGGTTCTCACATTCACATCAAAGCCTAACAACTACTTTATTCAGTTTTTCACATTGCTCACCACACTCATGTTCTCCCTTAGATAATATTATAGCCTACTTCATTTTTAAAGTGCAAGGGAAACTCGAATAACGAACACCCCGTTTGTACAAACAAATCAGTTTAAAGAACCGATCATAATTTGTTACGTCTCCTCCTACGGCACACCACGCTGGCAATAAAAATCTGTTGTCCGAATATTGTACTAAAAAATAAATAACTTTTTAAAAAATAATTTAATATTTAACTTCTTTTTTTGTTCCTTTGTTTCTTTCTGGCTGGGTGGCACACCTCCCGTCAACCTATCGAGCTGAAACTTGGAACATAGACCCGTTGCCGATGACAGCACATTCTATCAAATGTACCGCCCCCCGTCCAGCCTCAATGCACGCAAAAATCAGTTTTTCCATCTTTTCAAGGGGAGGTGAATGTCGTATATTTCACGGAATAAAATTCCCGATAACTGCTAGAAGTGAGATTCGTAAAAATATCGCTTTTGGTGCGTATTATTTTGTTATTCTGAAAAATTTTGCGAAATAAATCTGCGGTGTAAAAGCGGGTGGGTCTTAAGAATATTAATAGAGTTCAGGGGCGTGACAACAATGTGCGGATGTAGGGGAGGTCGTGAAACACTTATTGGGATTCTTATAAAGTGCGCTACTTGTATGCATGTTTTGTCAAATTTTCAGCCCCACTCCCCCCCCCCCCCTTTTTTTTTTTTTTCAAATTTTCACCCCCCCCCCCCCCCCCCCCCCTTTTTTTTTCTGTGCGCTCGATATTACATTTTATAAATGATTTATACGAAAAAAAAACCCTCGGTTTTTAGAGTTTTTTTAAAATTACATTTGCACTTAACGTGTTATTTTAGCCTCAATTATGGCGCCTAAAAACAGAAGCGCATTAATTGGAATCGTGTTGATGGTAAAGTTAAGAAATATAGTGCGTCAAAACATGAGGATGGACTTCGTGTTTCCGACATCGCCAAGCACTAATATTTGGCTGATTTGACGATCTGAGCAATGATAAAGAAAAAGAAAAGAGGCGAGAAAGGCGACTGGGGTATAAAGGGAGCGAACGGGCGTAAGTGCTAGAGGAAGTGGAAAAAAAACTGTTAGTTTGTATAAATCAAGAGCAGCAGGTTGGAAATAGTGTAAGTGTAAGGGAGACATATGCGAGATAGTGTCAGGGAGTCATGGTAGGAGATAGAATTAATGAGACATGATTTGAGATCGTATGATGGAGACTGTAATTTGTGAAAAGTTGCACAAGGATTTGTCGGCCAACACGCCATTTCAGAAGTGACGAAGTTGTGACTAAATAAGTTCATTGCATTCACATTAATTTCAATGAGAAAAATTATTTTGGTATGTGAACGTTTCTGTTCCATGTCGCAGTATATTTAAAAATAAAAAAATAAAATGACACCATTTAATCGGTTGTTTGTATTAAGTTAGACATAGCTTGAAAGCTTATAGAGATATATTATTACAATAATCTCATTGGGGCATCCATTCATGTAACTTCATTGCACATGTCGCCGTCAAAATTACAGAGTCTAAGCGGAAAAAAAAGGGTGGGGGGGGGGCTCCTAATAGGGAATCATCTGTTAAAATCATAAGTAATATAAAACCTCCATTAGTTACCCCTGCGCCAGGCCTCAAATTATGATATAATATACATACACAGATAATATGTTATCAGATATGGCAACATTGTGCGTAAATCCCATTCACGTTCATTTAAAATATGAATTTTTGACGGACACAATCTGGGAGCTTCAATCAACTCAAGTCTGCAATTACTGTGGTTATAATGAAATATTCATTTAAAAAATATTTAACAATTTTTTTAAAAAGATGCCTTAAAAAAAACCCACCAAAACATCCATGTCATTTTGACAGCTTGTGAGAAAGGCAAGTTTGGGTCCAGTTGCCAGTATCAATGCCACTGCGTTGACCTAGATACCTGTGAAGAAACGGACAACTGCAAGGACGGGTCTGACTGCGCACCAGGATGGTTTGGTCCCTACTGCCAGTTAGGTAAGTATGTACACTGTTACAGGTTTAAGGAAACCACAATTTTGCTTCGATATTTTCCAAAGCCATGACTGTGCCTCGGACTCAGGGGTTGCCTTACAGTAATCGATCTACTAGTCAGCACAGACTCAAACAATCAGGAGCTCCATGTGATTCTTAATTCTTTTTTGGGGAACACAAGCTAATAGAAAAATATTTTTAAACTTTAAAAAAAAATATTTTTTTTTAAAACCATTTTAAAAGATGCAAGTTAAACAAAGTAAAAATTAGAAAATAAAATAAAATTTTTTAAATTGCATTACGCCAAGAAAGCCTTCCAGAAGTGTATATGATCACTTTATGTGAGCCAGAGGATATGAACTGAAAGTAGATGAACCTTAAATATGCTTTATTGCCAAATAATTTTTTGAAATATTTGCTGCACATTCTGTGCCGAATACTTTTAAGAAATTAGAAATTATTTTCTTCTTTTTTAGTACATTTTAACCTGTCTTTGATTGGAAAGTAATTATTTTTTTTTTCATTTTGTCTTTATACTTATTGCATAAAAATTGTCACCTTTAAATTATCGACACAAGTAGAATTATTCAAAATGCTTCAAATTATTCGAATGCTTTAAAAATCCCGGTTGAAGTGACTTAACTATTTGCCTAAGCATTAAACTAAAAAAAGTAAGGTGGTGGTGGGTGGGGGTGTTTGGTGATAAGGGGTCGGGGGTCTTTAAACTTTTAAAACTTACAAATATAGGATGAGGTCGTGAGAGTATAGCTTTGTTCTTAGAGAATGTTCACAAGAACTAGGGGAAGACAAAGCAAAAAAAGTTTTGGAAGTGAAAGGACCATCAAAAAAAAAAAAAAAAAAAAAATATAAAAAAAAAAAAAAAAAAAAAAAAAAAAAAAAAAAAAAAAAGCCAAGTGTGACCAGTGAAAGAATTAATATATAATTTTTACACAAGTCGGTTCTCTCGAGTCAAACCAAGCGGGTAAAATGGGCTTTTCTGTGAACATATCCCAGAGCAGTCACGGCAAGATGCGTGTTCCAACTTCTGAAGAGAGGGGGGGGGGGTCTCGTGTTGTTCACGTGGTACTCACTTGTCATGCATGATTGACCAGCCAGTAAACAATGTTGTGACATATGCGAATGCAGCGGATGTGAGCGTGAGATGGTATACCCAAGGGTCTACACCTGCTACCACTAAGAGCTTGTGCTACCCCCGTGACACCAAGAGCTTGTGCTACCACAGTGACACTAAGAGCTTGTGCTACCCCAGTGACACCAAGAGCTTGTGCTACAACAGTGACACTAAGAGCTTGTGCTATCACAGTGACATTAAGAGCTTGTGCTACCATAGGTGACGCTAAGGACTTGCGCTACCACAGTGTCACTAAGAGATTGTACTACCATAGTGACACTAAAAGCTTGTTCTACCACAGTGACACTAAGAGCTTGTGCTATCACAGTGACACTAAGAGCTTGTGCTACCATAGTGACGCTAAGGACTTGCGCTACCACAGTGACGCTAAGAGATTGTGCTACCCCAGTGACGCTAAGAGCTTGTGCTACCACAGCGACACTAAGAACTTGTGCTACTCCAGTGACACTAAGAGCTTTTGCTACTCTAGTGACGCTAAGTGGTTGTGCTATCACAGTGACGCTAAGAGCTTGTGCTACGCCAGTGACGGTAAAAGCATTTGCTATGCCAGTGACACTAAGGGCTTGTGCTACCTCAGTGACACTAAGATCTTGTGCTACCAAAGTTGCGCTAAGAGCTTTTGCTACCACTGTGACGCTAAGTGGTTGTGCTACCACAGTAATGATAAGAGCTTGTGCTACCGCAGTGACGCTGAGAGCTTGTGCTACCACAGTTACGCTTAGAGCTTGTGCTACAACAGTGACGCTAAGAGCTTGTGCTACCATAGTGACGCTAAGAGCTTGTGCTACGCAAGTGACGCTAAGTGCTTGTGCTACCACAGTTACGCTAAGAGCTTGTGCTACCACAGTGACGCTAAGAGCTTTTCCTACCCCAGTGACACTAAGAGCTTGTGCTACCACACTGATACTAAGAGCTTGTGCTACCACATTGACACTAAGAGCTTATGCTACCACAGTGACACTAAGAACTTGTGCTACCACAGTGACACTAAGAGCTTGTGCTACATCAGTACTTTTAAGTAAACCTTGCCACATTCGAAAAACATATTTTTTTTTAAAAGACGAAATATCAACAATTTGAATGAAGTTGATAAAAGTCCTATGATATTATTTCATAACTGAAGCATATAATCTAAAAAAAATTTGACAAAAATCCGTTGAAGTGTCATAATGTTGTCACATAACATACGAGATGAGTCATTGAACATTTTTTTTGTGTAAACTTCGCTTTGTTAATCGCTGGCTCGGTGGCAAAATCTTCATGCTGCTAATCGGCTAATTGACCCACTTCCCATCAACCTATTGAGCTGAACCTTGGCACATAGACTTCTTGCCGATGACAACATATTGTATCAGGTTTACAGCCCCTTTACCCCCGCCCTTTTCCACCCCATTGCTCGATCTTACATTTGATAAAGGAATGATACGAAAAACTTTGCTTAATTTCAATTTCAGTTGATATTGCATTAGAAGCAACTATGAAAACGTACGGAAAGACAGCTTCCAGTCGGCACACCGTCTACAGGTGGGCGTCAGTGATAAAATTGTCGTGGATGAGAATACACTTTTTAAAAGCACCAGGTAAGCTATCATTAAGTCATTAAGAGTTAGGTTTTGTGTGATCGGTGATTAACACTTTTGAGAAGTATGTTTCTTTTCCAACTTTTATTTTGAATGGATGACTTTTGTAAACATCAGTGTACATATAATTGACAACGGAACATATCGTTATATCAAGAAGCTCATTCAGCCAATCGGAATTCATGAAATGGAAGTCCCAAAATCCCTTTCCTTCTTCTTTGTAACCCAGAGGATTCTTTTAGGCTTCGTCCCACCTTGCACCCACAAGAAAGAACGTCGTTCTAGGGTCTGACCCACTTTGAACTCAGGAGAAAAATAGTTGTTCTATCGTTTGACATTCACACGAAAGAAGGATGTTCTAGGTTTTGTCTCAACTTGGACTCTCAAGAAAGAAGGATGTACTAGGTTTTGTCTCAACTTGGACTCTCAAAAAAGAAGGATTTTCTAGGTTTTGTCTCAACTTGGACTCTCAAGAAAGAAGGATGTTCTAGGTTTTGTCTCAACTTGGACTCTCAAGAAAGAAGGATGTTCTAGGTTTTGTCTCAACTTGGACTCTCAAGAAAGAAGGATGTTCTAGGTTTTGTCTCAACTTGGACTCTCAAGAAAGAAGGATGTTCTAGGTTTTGTCTCAACTTGGACTCTCAAGAAAGAAGGATGTTCTAGGTTTTGTCTCAACTTGGACTCTCAAGAAAGAAGGATGTTCTAGGTTTTGTCTCAACTTGGACTCTCAAGAAAGAAGGCTGCTCCAGATTTCGTCTCAACTTGCACTCCCATGAAAGTTTTTGTCCCAACTTTTTACTGACAACAAAGAATGTTTTTTTACTGCGTTTGTTCCACCTTGTACTCACAAGAGAGATTGTTGTTCTAGATGTTGTTCCACGTTGTAGTCACAAGAAGGAAGGTTGCTCAGGCGTTTGTTCAACAAGAAAAATATAAGATGATTATAAAATTACCTTAACTTGGGAAGTAAAATAGTAAAACATCCGTGTTAAACTAGAGCTTTAATATACATAAATAGATGTTTGACACTTCAATATGAGAACGGTGTATGTGTCTAAACATTTGTTATCTAGTTGAAATAAACTAAGAGAACTAAATATGTCACAGTTGTAAAAACAAGCCGTTAGTTCGTTATTCAGTCAGCCAATAGGTCAGAATTACAGCAGGCAACAATATATATATATATATATATATATATATATATATATATATATATATATATATATATATATATATATATCATCTCTGTAGACTCTATATTTCTTTGCGGACACTACATATCATTTTTTACTCTATATTAAAATATATATATATATATATATATATATATATATATATATATATATATATATATATATATATATATCATCTCAGTAGACGCTACATTGCATTGCGGACACTACATGTCATTTTTGACACTAGATTCCCATTGTGGACATTACATGTCATTGTGGACACTAGATTGCCATTGTGGACACTAGATTGCCATTGTGGACACTACATTGCCATTGTGGACACTTCATTGCCATTGTGGACACCTTACCTGAGTATTCCAGTAAATATATCCTGTCCAATGTAGAATGTGTCAGTAAAAGTCTGGTTATGAAATGATTTGACGCCATTATGGACAATAAACCTCAGTGGATGGTGGTTCAATAGTCTGTGAGGTTCTATGGTCTGTGTGGTTCTATGGCCTTTGTGGTTCTATGGTCTTTGTGGCTCTGTGGTCTTTGTGGTTCCATAGTCTGTGTGGTTCTATAGGGTGTGTGCATTTTCCAAGGGCACAAATGATCTAAAAATCCAAGGAACCATTGTTTTAGAAAATTTTACAAAAAAAATTGTATTTTTCACATAAATATATGAAGTCGTCATTCTTGAAGATTTTACCCTTTCTTATCAGGAACAAAACTAAATATTACCCTAGAGTATTATCATGTCGGAGACGAGACTAGAGCCTGCACGGATCAACATGTTTCGTGGATCAACTGTGAAACTGTGGATATTCATTGCACGAATCAACCAACTGTGGATTTTCTGTCAGTTGGGATGACAGATGTTAAGAATAGGATGACAGAAATTTACATCAGTGGAGGCAAGTACCCATGAGAACCCGACACGCTCCTGTAAGTAGGCATAGAAGAAACGTTCACGGCTTCACTGTGCCAGCCTCTAGTGGTGTGGTGCACAGTCAGTGGCGTAGCCAGGGTTGGTGCCGTCCGAGGCGGGCCGCGATCTTTGCCATTCATTTCCACATGACTCACCTCAAAAAAAAAAAAAAAAAAAAAAAGAAAAAGACCAACCCGTTACGCGCCCCCTTTCCCTTTTTTTTTAAACCCTCCCCTACGCCCCTGCGCGCAGTTCTATGAAAGTGTTTTAAAACTTCGTTTTAACACATTGTAAAGTAAAACGGGGAACAAAAGGGAAAAAATGACCCATGGAAAAAAAAGTGGGGTGGGAGGGCCAATGTTCCCTCTAAGGTTTGTTGGTTCATGTGCAAAATCATACAGTTGTGTGCAAAGTTTGACAGCATCAATTTTTGTGTGTGCAAAATTGTATAGCCCACAAACACAAACACACACATGGAAATTTGCTGCACGGATACTCAATCGGTGAGATGCCGCGCAGCTTGAAGGGAACATTAGTGTGTGTGTGTGGGGGGATATTTTTGGGGGCCTGCATTTTGTTGAGTCCAATTTATATACTCGTATAATCTACATATTTCCTGTTTGATGCAATTTCTTGATATTTTATGGCTTCTGTGAGAATAAACTATTGCCTAGGGCACCACTTGGGGGAGACATTCCAAGTTTTAAAAAATCAAAATTTTAATAAGTCATGATTGATCCAAGAAGTCGATATTTCAAAACTAAACTTTTGTTTTATTTTTGCGTGTTTTTTTGCGCTCTTTTAATCTTTCTGCTCACTCAATGAGAAAATATCTTTGACCAAAAAAGGGTAACAGCCACTAATTTTTGATTAAGTTCCCCAATTGCTATTCGTTGAGAGGCTATGATAACTTTCTTTCCATCAATTTAAATACTTTCTTATAATCGACCTACTGTACTTAAAACGTTTCATAATTTTTGTTTACTATTTCAGACTAAAGATATTAAGTTTTTTTTTAAAGTATAAAGATATTACGTCTTTTTAAAGGTATAAAGATATAATGGTTTTTACAGTTATGAAGATGTTACGTTTATAAGGGTATTACTTTCTCTTAAAGGATCAGGATTAAGTGAAGATATGAAAGTTAAGGCCGATTGCAAAATGTAGGCAAAAGCTCTGTTACCTTTATGGATCAGAGGTAGAAATAATTAAAATCTAACTATTTTAACACGTGATTCAATATACTATTTGTGAGAGACTGTTTTGCAGCATAAATGTGGAGCAGTTGTATTTAATCTATGGACGTGGGTAAACATTCAACAGGATTTTCCCCATTTTAACGTACAGGGCGTGAACTTGAATTAGAGGAAGATTCAAAGGATTATGCTGACGGAAATGCCAGGGATTCACCACCAGAAAGGGTCGAGACAGAACCAGTTTTTCCCAGTTCTACATATCCCATCCACGACTTATGGGTGAAGGAACGGTGCAAACTTCGATCGTTGACTCCAAAGTCAGTGACCCGACTGATTCTTCCCACGGGTATATCAGGTAAGTGATACCATACTGGTGGGGCTTTCGTGGGTGACTTAAGTGCCCGATGCTCGATTCGCAGCCTCGGATACACCCTTCGTGCAGGAGAACCTTGCCTGGTTATTTTTTTTTAACCATCCATTTGCCACGAACGTTGCAATGCGTCACTCGTATCCTCTGCCAGTTTGATTCCTATCTTGGTCAGTGTTCGCATACCGAAACGGTCACCAACGATGTTCTCTCCTTCGCTAATCTTTGAAGCCTTCATATTTCGTTGACACCCGTTTTAGGAGATCAGTGGCAACAGTTCCATATGCCATGCACACTCTGCAGTATGGCCATAAAAATATGGACAGTGTTCATTCTCTTGACATGACTTTACACCTTACTGGTAAATATGTATCCATAAATATACCCTACTGATGAATGTATCCATTTATATCTTCCGCTAATGAATATGTCTATTGTATCCCAAACTGATAAATAATTATATTGATGTGTCCCACAGAGGCAAATATCACTGGCCTGTTGCATGGTAAAATAGTACACTACGTAGAGGTCACTGCACAACTGATCGAAAACAAACGTCTTACAAGATCAGTGCCTATATCCATGGATAACGTCAACGAGGTGTGGATAGAAGGTCTGGTGCGTGAGAATGGGACATTGTCTAAAAAGTGTAATGCCAAGCTCTTTGGGCGTAAGTAAAGACGAAATTGGGGCGATGCAAAAACTACTGCAAAGTTTAAGTTAAAATAAGAAGTTTATAATAAAAAAAATACAACATTCATTGACGTGTTGAAAGATCTTACATTTGAACAATTCTTTGTTTGTTTCTATTTATTCTATTGGCCATGTCTCTTCTATTTTTTATAATAGCCATGTGTCTTCTATTTATTCTAATGGCCATGTCTTTTCTACTTTTTAAATAGCCATGTGTCTTCTATTTATTCTAATAGCAATGGATCTTCTCTTTATTCCATTAGCCATGTCTCTTCTATTTTTTATAATAGCCATGTGTCTTCTATTTATTCTAATGGCCATGTCTCTTCTACTTTTTAAATAGCTATGTGTCTTCTATTTATTCTAATAACAATGGATCTTCTCTTTATTCTATTAGCCATGTGTCTTCTATTTTTTATAATAGCCATGTGTCTTCTATTTATTCTAATGGCCATGTGTCTTCTATTTATTCTAATAGCCATGTCTCTTCTACTTTCTAAATAGCCATGTGTCTTCTATTTATTATTCTAATAGCAATGGATCTTCTCTTTATTCTATTAGCCATGTCTTTTCTAAACCCAGCAGCCGTTTCCTTACTTGTCGACAATGTTTTAGAGAATTCATCAGTAATTACTTACCAATCTTGGGCCATGTTTAGATAAGTTGAGTTGTGATTCTTGCCTTTCTTGGACAGATTCCAACTGTTCCGGCAACATGTTTGGCTTTGAGTGCGAGAATTATTGTTCTTGTCTAGGAGGCGAATCCTGTTCCGTTGACACGGGAGCGTGTTTCTATGGTAACAGAGCGCCCCCGACACGATGTATGGATGGTTCGTACGCAACATTTCTTTTTTTTAACTGGACTGATATTCTAAATATAAATATGTACATCTTTATTTTGTGGCGTTTGCCTACATTTAACTTTTTGTAATTGAAAATTGTGGAACACTACTAATTTAGTGGCACTTGCCTACATTCGATCTGATGTATTTGAAAATTCGAGACTCTTCTAATTTAGTGGTCCTTGTCTACTTTAATCTACATTTAAATTATGATATGATTGACTCATGTAGGACACTTGTAAATTAGTGACTCTTATCTACATTTAGATCTGATGTAATTGAATATTTATAAAAATGTTGCTTGTAAATCTGAGCAGATCTAAGGACTGTGAATAGTTTGTAAAAGTTGCTCAGATTCACAAAATTGGAGGCAGGCGTGTTGCGGTCTCTTAAAACAACAATAATATAAACAAAAATTGTCTTGGATTAGGATACAGGTCAGCACAACGTGGCTCACGAGCCACATGCGGCTCTTTAACGAACTGAGTGCGGCTCGGCTGCTTATATTTTGGCTCTTTTGAATAATGAGTTTGCCGACCACTGGATTAGGACATTTCAGCTCTGTAACGTGTTCTATAGGCTTCAAGTTGTAAGCTACACAGCCATCTATACTTGAACTAACTGTGGGTTACACAGCCAACCAAATGGTGTTCAAAGTGTTAATCTCTTAAACTTTAAACACGTCACATTTGCAAATTGAAATACTTTATTGTAATGGTTTTCATCCAAAGATACGCTTTTCATTGTTATGTTTATTTCCTCGGGGTAGGCTTTTTACTGTAAAGTTGTTGTTTTTTTCATGGTAGGCTGTTCTTTGTCATATTTTTTCACTGTAGGCTGTCCCTTGGGCTTCCATGGCATCGAATGTGACGAGAGATGTCCACCGACTTGTGACGATTTGGGGTGTGAGAAGGAATCAGGTGACTGCTTGGGATGTCCACCAGGATTTGAAGGAAATTTGTGTCACAAAGGTGAACGTTTAAGCAAGATTCATCTTTCTAAATATGATAAGGATGCATGATACTTTGATATTGATAGATGATACAAGTGTACACGGTAATTCCTATGTAATATAATAAGACTGCGATACATTTATAATGTCATACAATTTAAAAAAATTACATTAATTTGTTATGCAAAAAACATGGTAGGAGACAGATACATTAACCTATCATACCATACAGTGGGGTGCCTATAGACAAAAATATTGTCTGCAGACGTGGACATCAAAAGACACACAAAACAAAGTCCAGCAGATACGACTAAATCATATTATTTGCAAGGGCTTCATTTCAGTTGTTTTCAGGGGGGGGGGCGGGAAAGCTTGCTATGCTTGTTAAGTTGTTTATTACTTGAGGCGCCGCAGTACATAGTAATTTAATTAAAACCGACAAATTTAAGGGGTGGGGGCGCAAATGCCCCACTCTGCCCTACCCAAATAACGTCCCTGGTTATATGATGAAAACCTTTCACGTCATTCACTTCACAAGAAAACGAATAAAAATATGCTAATCGTAATAGAAAAATACACAAAGGATGTGTACATTTTGCGTGTTAGTTTTCTTTAAATAGAATTTAGATTAATTTCACAATATCTCCTCAGTCTGTGAGGCTGGATTCTACGGCAAGGATTGCAGTGAACTATGCAGCCCCAACTGTATCAACCAGGAGTGTCACCCAATTACTGGGAACTGTAGAGACTGTCCCTCTGGAGCAGACGACAAATTTTGCCACACAAGTATGAACCAATAAATCTCAATTACCGGTAACTTTAACATATCAGCTAACGCACAAGGGCAGTTGTCTCAAATGAATTGTACGAACTATGGGAGATGTCAAAATTAAGGCAAAGTTCGTGAAGCAGCGATTGATACAATACAAGCAAGTGAAACACGTGTCCATAACTTCATTGGATACTGAACGGCTAAAAGACGTAAACGTAATTTTTTTATTACACAACAATCAAAATGTTAATTTTTTGGCATTAAAAAACAAATCAGTTTATTAAATATGAATGAGTTTGAGCTATGTTTAACTCTTCGAGGGCAGATTAATACAGACTGAGCTATGTTTAACTCATCGAGGGCAGATTGATACAGATTGAGATTTGTTTAAGTCATCGAGGGCAGATTGATACAGATTGAGATTTGTGGAGGAAAACCCGGTTTTAGCCCTCCCCCCTCGACCCCCTTTAAAATAAGAAGAAAAACAAATTGGGCTGCCTCGTCATCGTCCCTCTAATAGTTCTGCATCGTTGGACAGGAGAACTGTTCATCTTGTTCAGTATTTTTGTGTAGACAGCGTAGAATGACGTATCGGTATAATGCACTACAGTAACTTGGAGTCCCTAACAAACTTACCCGGCTTATACGTATGACGGGGGATAACTCTAAAAGTGGAGTCGAAATACGTAGAGAGTACTCGAGGGAGTTCCTGATTAATCAGGGCTTAAGAGAATGCGATTCACTATCATGTGTCCGGTTCAACATGACATTAGAAAACGTTATGAGAAACCTATCAGTGAGCACCAGTGGAACTATGACAAACTACTTCTAGAGAAACCTATATGTGAGCACCAGTGGCACTACCAAAAACTACTTCCAGAGAAACATTACAGAACCACAACCATCAGGAAGTTTATTTAGCCAACTCATTGCAGTACCTGGCATACGTGGACAGCAGAGCTCTACTGGGCAGAAACAGCAATGGTATAATTAAACCAGTCGAGGAACTTCATATTGTCTCGGTCAAAGCTGGTCTTGGGTTAAGTGAAGCGAAGACAACATTTATTGTTACGTCACGAAACCCGCACGCTGATGACAACATCAGTATAAACACCCCCTTGCTTTGAGAGAGTGGCCTTGTTCAAATATCTAGGAGATTCTATAAATGAGCACAAAATAATGATAGAGGTGAAAGAAAGGATAACTGCATGCAACTTGTCTTATTTCAGCCTACAAAAGCTACTAGGACGCAAACACCTCTCAATGAAATCAAAGAAAGCAATATACACCATATACGCCATATACACCATATACACCATATACACCTTTATACACCATATACGCCATATACACCATATACACCATATACACCTTTATACACCATATACACCACTAATATAAGACCCAAGTTGTGATTTATGTCAGAATCGGTCTCTAACGAGAACCTACTCCTCATATTGCAGACGGAAATCCTCAGTAATATATACGGTCCGGTAATAGACAATGACGGATGGAGGATTAGTACAATCCAAGAGATATATCATCTGCACGAATACCCACTCATAGTGGAAACCACTGGTGATTTGATGATGTTTTTGTTCAGTTCTAAAGTGTATCAATGCTATTAAAGCTAGTGCCACATGTGAAGGTCTCTTCAAGCAATTTAGTGAAGAACAAAATGCAGACTATGTGAGACTTATACTTCACCCTGAAGTAAGATGGTATTCGAAAGGGAATAATTTGAAAAGATTGATGGAACTAGTTGATAGTCTTGCGATTTTTTAAAGTGATAAACCTGATATGAAGTATCTGTCAACGGTCGATGGTAAACTATTTGTGAGTTATTTATCCGAAATCTTCGAAAAACGAATGCCAAAGCGAAGATATTTTGTTTCATTACCTTTATTGAATCATGTCAGAAAAATATAAACATAATAATTTTTGAAAAGTTTCATTGGGTCCAAAAATGTGAAACGTCTGATACCGCTATACTTGTTATTTCGATCATCAGAAAATTGTATCGGCTGATTTAGAAGAAAGATTTTCTGATCTGAAACAAATTGAATTTCCAACATGGATGATGCAGCCAATGTTAATGCATTTGTCTGATATTTCAAAATATGCAGTTTCAAGAAGAACTCACAGAAATGCAAAATGATGAGTCAGTAAAAACTTTATTTAATATAAAAGGGGCGATGGCATGGCTTTGTGATGAAACAGAAATCAAATATCTGAATTCGACCAAATGTACAAGGAAAAAATTGTTACCCTTTCCATCTTCATATAATTAGCTGAATGTGTATTGTGTGCCATAATTGATTTGTGCACCAAAAAACAACAACAACAAAAAAAACAAATAAAAATCTAGATAAAACACAACGGGGAGACTTGAGACTGAAACTGATTAAATTGGACACTAACATAGAATCTCTTTACAGAAAGCATCAAGTACAAACATCTAACTAAATTTAAATAATAAATAATTACTAATAATTAAAATAATTTAGAAAAATCTTTCGTTAAAATTATTGTGTACTTGAATTTCAGTTCTTCATTAAATGTTTTGAAAATTTACATACTATGTTTCCTCACCAATGCCCTAGTGATTTCTTCCTAAAACCTATCATTTAAGTTTCTTCAGAAAACAACCTAATTTTTTTTTTAATATTAAAAATTATTTATATGATACATGGGGGCATACGAAATTTAGAAAGGCTTAGGTGGGGTATGGTACAAAAAAGTTTGGGAAACACTGCTCTAGGTATTCCCGTTATCAATGTAAGTGGAGATTATATTTATATAGTACAGCTAATGACATATTTAACTAATGTATGCGTCCTCTTCATTTTAAAATGATTAAGTTTACTTAAAGAGATCTATGAATTGATGATGATCTTTCAACATTTAAAAAATATTTATTTTTTAATAATTCAAAATTTCCTGGGATTTACATTTCAACAAAATTTTAAAACATATTTATGCAAATTTTCATAAATTAAAGACAAGTTTATTTTCTTAATTTTCTTTTTTTAATATTTATTTTACTTTTTAGATAATTGAATATATTAGTTATTCCGAAATCTCCTAAATCATACATGAGTCAAAGCCTTGTTTTTCAGTGTGCAAGAACAAGACATTTGGCATAGAGTGTTCAATGCCTTGTCCCACTGGTTGTAATGATGAAGGATGTGATATATTTACTGGAGAATGCTTTCAATGTAAACCAGGATACCAGGGGCCACAGTGTGATTCAGGTAACACAAAACTATTGTGTGATTCAGGTAACACAAGACCTAGGTGTGATTCAAGTAACACAAGACGTCAGTGGGATTCAGGTAACACATGACCTATGAGTGATTCAGGTAACAAAAGACCTAGGTGTGATTCAAGTAAAACAAGATCTGGGTGTGATTCAGGTAACACAAGACCTAGGTGTGATTCAGGTAACACAAGATCTAGGTATGATTCGGGTAACAAAAGACCTAGGTGTGATTCAGGTTACAAAAGACCTGGGTGTGATTCAAGTAACACAAGACGTCGGTGGGATTCAGGTAACACATGACCTATGAGTGATTCAGGTAACAGAAGACCTAGGTGTGATTCAGGTAAAACAAGATCTGGGTGTGATTCAGGTAACACAAGACCTAGGTGTGATTCAGGTAACACAAGACCTAGATGTAATTCAGGCAACACAAGACCTAGGTGAGATTCAGGTAACACAAGACCTAGGTGTGATTCAGGTAACACAAGACGTAGGTGTGATTCAGGTAACACAAGACCTAGGTGTGATTCAGGTAACACAACTAAATCGGTGTTTCCATAAGAGCACCACACCTAAAACTACACATTTTTAGAATATAGGCTTAAAATTTGTAAACGTTACCTATAAAATGTGTAGAATATGGTCAAAATAGTTTTGGTTAATAATATTTTTTAAATTTTGTTTTAGAACAGAAGAAATAAAAATCTGTATTCTTTGGATAAATTAAATAAAAATACAAATGAACTTTATTATTATTATTATTATTATTATTAAATAGAGACAACCAAAGTTTGGCTCATAAACATTTTTCTGTGTGAGGGTCCGTTTGTCGTGTTATTTTATGGTTTCTTGAAGTTATTAACTTAATGTTGAATTTATTCATTCATTTTTTTTTTTAAACGATGAATTTTTTCAGATTGTCCTCCAAAATATTTTGGAGAGAATTGTGGCCAAGCCTGCAGCTCGAATTGTCTGAACAAGTACTGCAATTCAATGACAGGACATTGCTTCAATTGTGAGGCGGGAAGAATGGGGGACGACTGCGATCAAGGTTTGACCATCTCCAATTGTAACATGAATTATAAGAGAGATAATGATCCTAGTTAATAATTATACTAAATCTCATAAAAGAATGTCAAATTTCATTCTAGCGGTTCTAGTGTAGTCTAAAGGGGTCTAAGTTGAAGACTGGGGAATCTCAATTTGTATTATTTTTTAAAAATTATTTCTCGTTAATCAACAAAATATTATAACACCGCACCCCAAAAAATAATATAAATGAGAAACGTAAAAAAATATGCTTGATTGATTATTTGGTGTTAATAAGATAGTAGAGACTGAGTTCAGATAGTAGGGATGAAATAGTAAGAGACGTGGTGTGTGAAAGCCTGAAAAGAACAACAGAGGCAATGACAACTGAACGTATTTGATGACATGAGAATAACACGATAAGTCTCATCGACCTAACCAATCATTAATAGAAGTATGCCGCCATGAAAAAAATAAAAGGTTTTCAAATCACTATATTTTGTAAGAGGAGATTTGCTCTTGCTTCTGTATTGGTTTTACTTGTTAAGCAATTGCCTCACATCGCAATCGTGGGTAAATATGAATATTACATTATAATTCTGAATGGAATCATACTATTATATTATGAGTGCTTTATCTGTGCTGGTGGTCAGAATTGTGTTTCTTGACTGCTTCGTCAGTTTGCAGCGACGGTTTCTATGGTCACCGATGTTCCATGAAATGCCCGGAAGGCTGTGATGACCACAGATGCAGTCATCAAACTGGCAAGTGCTCCGGCTGTAAGCCTGGTTATCTGGGACTCTTCTGTCAGAAAGGTAAAGAATGGCGCGTCAATCCTATAAGCAGAAAAGCGCAAGTATAGTCATATATTTCCATTACACTAACTTATTACATATATTTCCATTACACTATCTTGATTACACATTTATTTCCATTACAGTACATTAGTACATATATTTACATTACACTACCTTAGTACACATATTTACCCTACCCTACCTTGTCACATATATTTTCATTACAGTACCTAAGTGCATATATGTCCACTACACTACCTTAGTAGATATATTTTCTTTACACTACCTTATAACTTATATTTCCAATAGACTGCCTTACTACACATATTTCCATTACCTGCACATAATGCACAAGAAAATTCCGTGCCAGAATCGGTCTCATTAGCAATATGCGCACCCACAGACAGAACTAGCACAAATCTGATCATTAAAGTGGTCATGGTCGACTCTGGACTGACAAACAACAACATTTCCATTAAACTACCTTATCCCATGTGCCACTTAATTGAACTAATGTAACACGCAGTCATGTGCTCTGAGTCCCACAGTGATAGCTCGGGTAGCCCTATGATAATATGTATACACCTACGGAAATTGAACTTAGCAAAAAGCGGTGTACTGGTGGCCTACCCTCAGACTGATCACTCATCCTCGGCGATTGACCACCACGTGACCAACGAGTGACCCCACCCCCCATCTTTCTCTCTGTTAGTTAGACTGAGGAACACACAAAGGTTATTGTGATGTCCATTCTCTCCTAAGTGTCCCTACGGTTCCGAAATCAGGAGGTTCGGGGTAAATAGTAGTAAATAGCCCATTTTTTAAATTGTAAATGTGTTGAAAAGAATACCTTGGATTTGTTTTCAGTGGACTGTTTGACACATCCTTATGGGCCTAACTGTTCCCACCAATGTCCAGCTGAATGCAATGACCTCGGCTGTGACCCCATGACAGGCTACTGCATCTCCTGCGTGCCAGGTTTCACGGGGAAAAACTGCGAGCAAGGTATGAAGGTACACATTTAAGCAACACATATAGACCTGAGAATGGCAGTTGTACAACGCGACGTAATTGTTTTACTTCTACATCTTATATTGACTTTTATCTCGAGTATCAAATTATAAAACTCGTGGTTTAGGACTTTTTTCTTTAAACCAAAAATTGTTTCCTCTAATTTCGGGACACAATTGGGCCATTATTTTAAAATCCTTTGTATTAACTTCGCTTTTGTCCGTATTTTTTTTCTAGCTGGGTGGCCAAATCTTGGGACGGTTACTTGACCCACCTCCCGTCGAACTATCGAGCTGAAACTTGTCACATAGACTGGTTGCCGAGGACAACACATTTAGTTAAACTTTCAGCCCCACCCCCAACAGCAACCCCCCCAAAACGTGTTTTTCCTCTTCTTCAAAGGGAGGGTGGAGAAAGTTGAATGACACCGATTTCACGAAATAAAATTCCCGATAACTGCGCTAAATAAGATTCTTTTTATGTTTTTTTTTAAAAATGACAAGTGCGTTTTATGCGCAATACATTCTTTTGCTTACCTGAAGTAGTTGGTGAAAAAACTCTGTGGTGTAAAGTCAGGTGTGAAAATTTGAACATTATTAGAAGATAAAATATGTTAAAATGGTATATAAATAAAAAAGGATTTAAAGGAACATAATAATTTCTTTAGAGATTATTTTATTGTTTATTAACATATTATATTATTAGACATTTGGGTCGGGCTTGGCTACTTAGGTACCGGTACCCCAAATAAGCTTTGAACGTTTGTTTTTTTTTCACCAGGGACCCCGCTTGGTTCAATCAATTTGTACTTAGACACCGAAAAGTTATGTTTCCGAAAATTCGATTTAACTTATCAACTTGTACGACTTATTGGATTATACACCAATAACATCCAAGTATTTATGACAAAAAATTACTCATCAATGTATTTGTGCAGCGTGTTCCCCAGGTTATTATGGGCTTGATTGTAAAAGCGTATGTTCCAATGGCTGTGAAGATGTCTGTCAAGGTGCTAATGGCCAGTGTAAGACGTGTCGACCAGGTTACAGAGGGCCGCTTTGTGACAAAGGTATGTAGTTTTTGTGACAAAGGTATGCATTATTTGTGACAGAGATATGTATTTTATGTGACTTAGGTATGTATTTTTGTTACATAGGCATGTATTATATGTGACATAGGTATGTATTTTATGTGACATAGGTATGTATTTTATGTGACATAGGTATGTATTGTATGTGATATAGGTATGCATTTTATGTGACATATGTTATGTAGCATACATTCCGTGTGCTTCGTGTGCTTGAATTTTACTTGACCTGAATTAGAATCCTAGCAGACAGTAACGTCTGTTGTGGGCGTGGTTAAATCTCTTTGATGTATCTTGTTTACAATCGGCTTCCAATTACACATTGGGTAGTATGTCTCCGGGTTTCTTCTCGAATGTGCTCTATAACCCGAAAAATGTAAACAACACGTCATAAGTCCTTCTGGAAGCGTCTTAAGCTACATGTATATAAAGGATTGACAGATACGGAGAGACGGAGATTCAGATAGAAATTATTAACTTTACCAGACGTGTCTTATTCTTTTTGTATTTGTGTGCTCATACTCATATGTGTTTATTTCGCATTCATCATTATTCTTTGGCACATTATTCTAACTGTATTAACTGTGTACCGGCACAAGATCTACCATACTGTAAGTTGAAGATTGTCATTATATTTTATTTTATTTTGTAATTATATTAAGACTTAATAAATCTTATTAATTGTAACTAACAACGGTTTTGGGTGTCGTATCTGTACTATTGTTGACTCGATGGTATCGTCCTTTGTAAGCAACTGCTTACAACGAGCCAATTAAAATTAAAATAGGAGATTAATTTCTCATATTAGAAGCCAGTGCGTAACAACTAGGTATGCATTTTATGTGACGTTGGTATGTATTTTTGTCTGTTTAAGATCGGAGACATACAAACACTATGTAAACTCAAATGCCATATTTTTGTCCCTTACATTGTTTACGACCAACACATAAAGTATGTGGACGTTTGAAATGTTAAAACAATCTTTTTACATATTAATGAAATAATCTTTATTTATAAGAAAATGAAGAAAACACTGTAAATACTAAAATGTATACCACTTCAATATAATATTTATTTAACCTCTCAAATAAACGATGTAAAAAAAAATCTTTAATTTTAATAGCGAGAGTGACATGATGAGTATGTTGTTGACCTATGTATCCTTTCAAGGGTATCTATCCCCCACCCCTTTAGACGCATTTGAACGTAAACAACCGTTTCCCAATCAAGGGAGGGGTGAGTAAAAAAAAAAAAAAGGATTGCCGAGGGGAGGTAAGGTTCAAGGCCACAGTTTGTGGTGAGTAAAAAAACTGGCTCAGCATAGAGGCTACAACGCTATTTGAATAATTTTTTTCCTATTAATTTTTTCACTATACAAA